>JAPQRP010000020.1:34555928-34583612 GCA_037367295.1 Apogon hyalosoma
CTGGGCTAAGGTATCAGGCTCAAGTGTCGTCCGAGCTGACTGTTTTGTTTCGCTTAATGCACCTTATAATCCGGTGCGCCTTATGTATGAAAATAGACCCGTTCATTGATATTGCGCCTTATAATCAGGTGCGCCTTATAGTCCAAAAAATACGGTACATATATATATATGTGTGTGTGTGTGTGTGTGTGTGTTAATTAAGAAGATAATGGTATGTGGATTTATGTGATTTAAGACCTATAGGCTGAGGTTCTATGTTGCAGTTTACATTGTTCTTTCTTTTACTTAGGTTTTAACAGTACTGAGACAAAGATCCGAACTCCTGATGGGAAAGTTTGGAAGGAGGAGGAATATCATAACCTCAGCAGAGAAATATACAGGGACCTCTCACAACAGTTTGCCGGTGTGCATAGTAAACAAAAATGATTTCATTGCATACAGTTTTTACAGTTTTGTACAATGGCAGGGATGTCACATCTTTTAGCTCAGAATAGTACCTGCTTTTATGATAACTAATAGATCAGTGACTCCTGACCTGCTTGGAACCCCCTTACAATTATTAGATATTCACTGTAACACAATTATTAGAGCTAATTAAGTTGTTTAGTCTTGACAATCATCTGCATTCAACTGAATAAAAATAACAACTGACACTCACAGAAATGTCATATTTCTATCAGCATTTCTACATTCATGATGACTTCAGTATCAATATATTTATATTTTTTTTGTATATTTCAGTCATTGGTTGTGTGTATTTAAGTTTATTCCAAGGGTATTTAGTTCAGCCACCTGTCATCTTTTTATTTTATGAAGCAATGTTCATTAATAATTGTTGCTCTGACATATTCTCTGTATTTGTGTGTTGTGTGTACAGACAGCAGGATGTCCCATCAGCAAAAAGAACAGAAAGTAGATGAATCCAAAGAGAGGAGGCCTCCAAAACCTGTCAGAAAAGTCCAAAGAGTTGGCCCTGCTTCTGACATAAATGCAAAACCAGGTATAATAATCCTCTTTTATGTTAGTACTAAACCACTCTGATCTATTTTGAATTAGTGACAGTAGGAAAGCTAAGCATGTGGAACTGTCTGGCAGGATTTTATTATGGATCAGTGTATGCTCCACAACCAGTGGTCTTGCATAGTGACTTGCTGTGCGTAGAAAGTTAAGGAACTGTGGTGTTTGTGTATTTTGTTTTCATATTTCACATTTCTTATCCACCATTATTTTTTGCTTTTTACTTCTGTCATGTTGCATACTGATTTCAGGTGGCTGATGGGATGGATGTCAGTGAGTGTGATATTGTTTCATGAAGTGCTTACTTTATTCATGTGCAGGCAAGCGCTTTACTACTAATCGCAGTTACAGTGTCAACCTGAATATATGATTGTTAAAGATTGCAGTTCTGTTCAGTATGCGCATGGTAATATTTTGGATTCACTGTCCCTAAGTGGAGCACTGTACTCAGTAAAAGATGCAAATGTTGTTACTGTTGGGGGGGCATATTAAAACCATCAGTAGTCTGTTGCTTGATGCCCACACAACTAGACTCACAAATTGCAGTGCTGAGCTCAATAATCTCTTCTTTTTAGCAAACCAGGCACTCCTGCTGCAAGCTAAAAAAAATTCATGTCAGAAATGCATTCAAAAGACAACAAAAACTGATATCCATGTGACTGCATTTTGTTTTGTCTTTCTGCTGACTTAGTTGTTCCATATGAGGCCTGCGTATGTTCCCGGACAGTATATGAACTTGAGCCATTGCTGGCAGTTGAGGCCATGCTAAGACTCTAATCCCTTAAGCAATGCCCACTATGTTTGACATGTGGTCTCTAACCAGCAAGTAGCATACACACACTCTCATGTGAGTCAAATCTACATACTGTGTAACCTCTTTTGTAGCAGAGCTTTAACAGCTGAGAAAGTATCCTCCTCCCCACTCACAAAGTTGTTTTCAAAGTTATATGTCTAAAGATTATTGTAATCTATCTGACTATGTGTAGACTTGAACAGAATGGATTACTTTTGTCAATGAATAAATGTTGCAGGCTTGGCATGATCCTCTCAGTGATGGTTGAAGCATACAGACTTGAAACTCACTGTTAAATACCTTTGGTTTTCCTCTTTTCATTCACTGGTCTGGGTGTTTTTCCCAACATTTGTGTTGTCTCTGAAGTCTGGCTGGTCTTTAGTTTGTATGGCCCAGCGCTATAAATAGACGACTAAAATCCGTGGCTGGGTCAGTTGACTCGTCTCCCTATACACAGCTGCTTAATAGAGGTACACCTTCATTACCAGGAACTGTTCTTCACTATAATTCACATGTGATGGAAAAATCATTCTGAGTTGCAAGACTTTAAGGTTCAAAGGTTTTTCAGTGCTCTTTACATGCTGTAATGCATTATACTGTGTTGGTATTAAACCAGTATAAGTAATATGGAATGACCATTTAAATTTGTGTTATTTGAGCTGTCACACTTCTTCATGTACTTCCTTTATTTTCCATGCAACGTGGGTGTTCATTTTTAAGATGAGTCTGTTCCAGTGGTGGCATGCATACAGTGCTGACAGTCATGTGTCTACATGGACCATAATAAATAACAATCCCCTTTTGTAGCAGTGTCGTTCAACTGCCTGTTTCTCTGCAGTGATCAGCCCTGCATCATGGCGAGATGGCCAAAAGTTGGTGAAGATGGTACTTGGGCCAATTCCTAAATTACCCAGGGAAGAAAGATCCCTGCCGTCGAACAAAAAGAGCAAAACAGGTGGGACCTGGAGACCTAAACTCTAACCTACATGTTTATTTATACAATTCCTTTCTTTTATTATTATTTTATCTCATTTTATAATAGCAGGAATAGAGAGTGACTGATTATTTCTGGTTGGATGCACAATTGGATGTGGCCTGATTTTCCCAAGGCTGATTTCAGGGCAGCATGTACTTTGATGGGTGGAGTTGGGCATTGAAATAGAATAAGGTTCACTTTGTTCTAACAAAGCACTGAGTAGATTAGATGCTGTAAAATTTAATAAGGAACATAAAGGTTGAACTACTTTATAGATAGTGGCAAGCATGTACCCCAAACTTGTTTTTTTAACATACTTTCATATTTGAGTTGTGCCAAACACTTCTTAATCCAGATATTCCATGTAAACAGTTTAGTAGCTTCTTACAATATGCCACATTCAAACATCCATTAAGGTGTCAAGTATGACAAATAAAAAAAAACTGAAAGACACAGACATGGTTTTTTTGTAGTATTTTATGGATCCAAAATATAGTTGCCTATACATAAATAACAGAAATAATCAAAATGAAAAAAAAAAAAAAAACACCATTGAAAGTGAGATTAGAGCTCCATGGGATTAAAGTATGTCATCAGAACAATTGTGCAGAACATTTTTCATTAAGTTCACTATAATTTATTAACAATAGCTTTATTTTCTTCTGCAAATGTCCACCAGTTGCCCATCACCGCTCCAGTTCCAACCAATGTTCAGAGTTGGCCCGTCAGTCTTGCCCTAACAGCAGAGAAAGGCCTCATAGGTCAAAAAGCCACTTCACAACCACAAATGCAGCTCAGGACAAGGCTACGGTGGGTGAGAGCACAGACATATTGTCAGCAGATATCCAGGGGATACTAAATGACCTTCAGATGGAGTGTAAAGCAGCTGAGAATGAGGAGAGAGCCCGGCAGAGATCTCGAGGAGGATGCAGTGGAAGGAGAGGGAGAGGGGGATCGGGGTCAAGAACAAGGGCTCCAGTCTCTGCCTGGGGAACGACTGTTGCAACAGGTAGCTCAAGAGGCTGTCGCAGTGCCAGCCCTTCTACTCATCGACCAAATACTGCTGATACCACTGAGCTAGGCCAGAAAAAACGGCATTACGACGCAGATACGGTTCGCCAGTATATTGCCCAGCAACAAGAGAAGAGAAAGAGGCGTCAAGCTGAAGAAAAGAGGGCGTTAAAGGAAGAGGCAGAGCAGAGAAATCAGAGGCTGCAGGAGCTCTACAGGAAGCAGAGAGAGGCTGCCAAAACAGTAGGCCTCCCCACTGAGGCAACTGTGGCACCTGTACAGAAACGACTGCAAGAGACCTACACCAAACTGCTGCTGGAGGGGGCACAGCTGGAGGAGGAAGCCATGCAGACCCTCCCTGGTCCAGCTCCTAGTCAACTGGTAATACAGAGAAGCATTAAACACATAAAACTAGCAACAACAAACCTATTATATATTTTGAGGAAATTATTAATTTGTGACTGTTTTGTTATGTATTCTGACAGAGACCAATGTACCAACCTTCAGGAGAGTCAGACAAAGAAAATAAAAGACTTGAACCACCACAGAGCCCTTCAAGCAGTGACAGGTCTTTAAATGATCAGCCTCCCCTTCCACTCTCCAGGTAAAGTCACATTCACAAACCAGCCTCATTCCCTTCATCATCAGTCTTCAGTACATGTTCTCCAGTACTTAACACGAAGGTAAAGTTTGTTTGTGATAAGCATGGAATCACCTGACTGCACCAAACAGAGTAGCATTTATTCTCAGAGGTCTAGTTTTTATGAACAGTCCCTGCAGTGCTGTGTTAAGTACAGGATTAAACACAAATACTGAAGGGCAAATGTTCAGTCCATGATAGTAGTCTTAGATAAATGAAGATTTCATATAATTGAGTGGAAGTTAAGATATTGTTTTCTTTGCAATAGCTAAATCATTTTGCTTTCTTTAAACAGACATGATATTATTTATTCCGATTGTCTCCCCCGTCCATTTACTGTGTATGTATGTGTTCTGCCCCCAAACACAAATGGGATAAATACAGTATGAGCCCATGGGGGTTCCATATAGCCACTGTCGGATATAAACCTTGTGTCTCCATATTTTGTCATTTTTACATCTTTTTATAGATTGTTTCCATTGGTCATTCCTTATGCCTGACTATGGGTTTGACAAGTATTTAACCAAAGAGCAATATAACAAGAAAGAACTTGTGACTAGATCTTGTTATTCCATGCATCCTCAAACTTTTGGCAAGACTGCACAACCCCACCCTGCCTATATTTTTCAGTTCTGGATGTACAAGTTTACTCCCTGACAACAACAGAATAAAAACATTCAAAATGTCACATTGGTGTTGAAGTTGAGTGCATTCACAAACATAAATAAATCTGCATGTCTTTTGGTTGATCAACATTTTTGCAAAGTAAGTTTTGTACTTCTTTCCTCTCCATTCCTCTAATCCACTGTGGTAGGAATGATCTGGATTATGGAGTAGCCTCTTTGCTTCAGCCTGACCGCCTGATCCCAGCTGTCCAACCCATGACTGGTACCAATGACCATCTCCTCTCCCAGCTCCTGAGGCTGGAGACAGCACTTGCTGAAGGAGATGCAAAGCATGCCCAGCGGCCAGCGACAGCACCAAACCGATCACGGTCAAAGATGTCACGCATTGAGGCCCTGAAGGCCACAGCTGCTTCCCTATCCAACCGTATAGAGAGTGAGGCACGAAAGCTTGCTGGAGATGGGATCAACTATGGTGCAGCAACTACACTGGATGTGGATAGTCTAATGGCTACTAGGTCCTCTCACACCGGTCGCGATGAGAGCTCTTGGATGCATGCGAACAGTAAAGAAGCAGCTGTGGAAAATAATGACATGGGTTTTAGTATCCATAAGATTTTAACAAATGCAGGTCATAGTTCATATAATGGCACAGCTCTTCCAGGAACAGGAAATCAGACCTTTAAGGGACAGAAAGAAAAGAACAGACTTCACAACAGTCCACAAGCAGTTTCAGCCAACGTAACAGGATACACTCTAAACAGCCATACACCAGAAAGGTGGCTAACAAACGGTGTGGAGACGATAGAGAGAATAGATAAATTGGTACAAAGAAGTGGATATGGAGCCATTGACAAGGATGATAAACATGACTCAAGTTCAGGATCTATCAGTGAGGGTCCTCTGACTGATGGGAGTCTTTCTGATGGTGAACCAAGCCCCTCTCATCCTACCCACAGTCATGCATCCATACCTGTAGACCATCTGGAAGCACTGGAACACTGTGTTGCTAAGCGAGGTTGTCACGAACGGCTGTCTGAGGTCCAGAAAGAGGCACAAAGTTGCACTGCTTTAACTTCCCTGTTTGCTCAGCAGGACGGCAGCAAAGCAGCTTGGGAAGAACTAAACAAAGGAAGTCCTTTAAGTGTCATCAACATTTTCACAAAGAACCTTCATGGGTATATTAAAGGTTAGTTCATATTAGAGAGGCACGTTTATTCTCAAAATTAGTACATATTTCACATGCTGAATTTTTCTATTTTCTTAGTGTTCATACTGTAAGCGTTTCACTTATCCTAATCTACCTAAGAGGTAAAAAATTCCAACTTTATGAGCAACAGTGTCATATAATCAGTTGGAATAAACACCTTGGTCAAAGATTTAAATAGTAAATACCTAAATAATTGAATTAATAAATCTGGATTACTTAAAATTAAACTCAAAGTAATGAATTACTAAATCTTTTATTGAATGTCAGACCAGTTGTAGAAGTCTATGGAATTCTATACAATTTTTTGAGCTATCAGTTTTCCTCTGTCAGTCAGACCAATGGAGAGGCTTAGGATTGGCCGTCAACCACTGTCAGATTCAAGCTCTGCCGTTGGCTGATAACAGTTTGTCAAATATCTGATCTGTGCAAATCGGACTTTCTTAAGTAATAATTTTTATACAATCATCAACTACCATGTATAATGTGAAGTCCGTTATTTTCCAGCTAACTGCTTTGTTTATACCTCTGTCTTACAGTGAGTGAGGGGAATTCAGCGAGGAACTCTCCTTCTGGCCATTCTTTGCACTCTGGAAATGGCCCTGGAGACATAGCAGTTTACGAGGATGACTTTGTGTCAACTAATAGTAGTGGGGCCAGTGGCCAGTTAAAGAAAGGCTCTAGTACACCCAGGTAACAGAAATGACAGATGGACATGTTTTTAAAATGACCACTGGGGGGCATTCATGGTACACTGAAAGCTCATTCAGCTTTTTAAGAAAGCAGTCCCTCAGTACTGTCCTTACTTTGCCACGTTTTATTTTCTGCTTTAGTAGATGCTGTTTTGCATTATGTTTATTTTTTGTGTGACGTATTTTACATGTGAGTGTGAGTTTTAATATTTTTCATGGTCCTGCTTCTCTCAAACAGTGTAAATAGTCATTTTGAGGAACTGCTGAGGAGGTCTCCTTATGAGAAAAATTCAGGGGGCACAAATTCCCACCATTCATCCTTTCATTCATCTGTGCAATCGCCATGTTTGTCCTCTGGCTCCACATCTGGCTCCTCACCCCGCTCAAAGAACTCTACCAGAAAGAGAGGTGGGAATGAAATTTACCAGTTGAAGTTCAAGCATCAATTTATGATTATTTGCTATACTGTTTGCCATTGCATATTTTAAACATTTCTGTGTTTCCTGCACAGGCACTGCATCAGACCACAGTGATGGCACTCTGGTTGAGGAACAGAGGAATGCCTGCTCACCTCCCTCAGAGGTGTTGTCCTCTGAATCCAGGAAGAAGGGCTCAGAGAGGAGCTCAACCCACAGCCAGGCCAAGAGTGGACAGTCCAATGACACACTGGGCCAAGTCTCTGGACTTTCTCACCAAAGGTAAGGATAATGAGTATTTTAAAGGATAGTTTTTGCTTCTGTAGAAAAAAACATTCTTTGCTTGATTTTTCTTAGTCAATCTCTAAGATACCAAATTAATAGTATCAGAGAGTACGATGAAAGGTTGTCAGTGTTTTGCATTTCTGTTACTGGTTTTCAGTAACCTAACACCATTACTTTGCACCAACAGAGGGCTGGAATTTGAATGTTACACAACCACATTCTTGCCTGACAAAGTCTTAAAACTATTTTTTGGAGCCAGCAACAGTTATAATTAAGATTTTATATTTTGTAGCAGCCAGTAATGAATAATACAGTAATGTAGAAGTGAATTTTGTCTATAATGTGGCAACAATAAGCACAAAAAAACTTGCTTGCGGACATAGGCCCTAATGGTTTACTTTTGCATGTTTTATCTATATTTTTTAATGCATATTCATTTATATGTGTTCCTTTTCAGGGCACTGGCACTCAAGACTGGGTGATTTAGTCAACAATATTATGCTGAAAGTTTTCCTCATTCACATTTTTTAAATTTGGTCTTGAGTGAAAGTTGAAGAGGAATACTTGTGGTTTAAACTGTTGTTTGTAGCCAATAGATTTCAGGAAGAGGTAGAACATTAAAACAATTCAAATAATGAAATGGTCATTGACATAAAATGCTTTAGTAAGACAGCACAACATCAAAACATTTTGTGTTTTGGTTGACAGAATTTACCCTAAAGACAAATAATTACCACATTAAAAATGAGAATCAATGGTGTCATGTTAATCATAGCCATTGAAGGAATATTATCACAATATACTATTATATGATCAAATAAATTTGTATCACAGTCATTATCATTTTACCAGGCCTAATAACACTACATTAGCTGTGTTACATGATCTTTATTAAATAAATCCATAAAGCCAGTGAAACCATTTTCTAAATTTTTGAGATGAAAATAGTGTGGCTTCTCTGTGCTCTGTTGGTGCCATATATACTGTTATTATTAAAGTTTAATTTATGTAGGCATAATTAATTACTACACTTCAGAGAGAGTGAGAGCCCCAGATGAGGCTGCAAGTCCAAACAGTGTTGTGACTTGCTGTTCTGTTGAAGGTTTGAGGGTTCAGCAGCTGTGTAGTACGTAGCAATAGGAGGAGGCAGCAGTTCAACCCAAGACCCAAACAGTGGGCATTTTGTTTCGGGGGCCTGTAGGGTGGATGGTCAGGTCAGCCAGCCTCACCGCAGCATAGGCACACTGCCAAAGGAAAGGAGAGGGTTTTTTTCCTCAAATCTCAGTGCTTAGTTGAGACAGTGGAGCCAAATAGAGGTATTTAGAAGCCAAAGTGGCATATTTTTGCTATTTTGTGGAGCTTGTATATCTCTTGAAGCAAAGCAAAACAATTCATGACTGTATGTTGGTATTGGCTTATTTTTCTGCACTGTGACCTAAGCTGTTATAAATGTTCCTTTATTCACAGCAAATATATAACTAAGCAAAGCAAGTTGTAAGCAAATTGCATTCCTATTTGTGGTGGCTTGAGCATGAAATTTGTTAATATATTAATACAGTCTGTGTATTACTGTAGAAGAAAGTGTGTGCTGTCATCAGTGAGGAAGCTGAGTGTATTCTGATCTCTGTAGATATCGTCCTTGGCCTCTTAATAATCTGAGCAGTACAATGCAGCTATTCATGGTCTGGGCCTCTGACAGCAGGTACAGGCTGCTTCAGGCGGTGTTAGACTTTCCAGGGCCTGGTGGTCCTGTCTGTCTTTATCATTTGATCAGCTAGCTGCTCACTTTAAAATGCCTGGCCCACTTTGTGCTGCCTTTGTAAAGAGCCTTTTTAAATTTGTTAAAAAATGAAACTGGAACAACAGAAACATTTATGGTTGACTCATTAATTTAGTAAATTGTCTTAATATTTAGTTTTTAAAGTATCTTGAAAATGATTAACTATACTAATATATATTGAGATCCTCAACAAAGCTACACTCTTTGTTATCTTCAAACATAATATCACATTTATTATTTGTTGATGGATTATGTTGACAGATCTTTTGCTTTTCATTATTTATAGTTTGGGACTGGGTGCAAAGAAGTCTCCACCAGGCAGGCTCAGGCAGTCTTCTCCTGGCTCTCCAGACCTAAGTTCTCCTGGTCGAGCCCACTCTCCCAATGATCCTCTGAGGGGCAGTTTGCTTGTGGGGGGTGACACTGGTAGAACCACAGAGACCAGGACCACAGGTAACTCAAACTAATGGAATCTTTGATACATGTGCCAGAAGTTTAGAAAGAAAGCATTTCCAACTATGACAGAACTACCTGTTCTACATTTTTGTTATCACAGGTAGTGTAGGTTCAGTTAAGTAGTGTACTAGGCACTAGTAGAAGACAGAAAAACAAATCTGCATTAATGGCCTGGTTGCACAGATATGTTCTTAACAGTTTTCTATGCCTCTGATTTGAATGTGAGGCATCTTTCTCTGCCACATTCCTCATTTTATTTCTTTCTCACCACATGTGCCCTTCTTTTTCTTCAGGTGAGCTACAGTATTCACCTGCAGTTTTGCAACAGCGTATGGCAGCAGAGCTCCATTACCTGGAAACTATTGAAGAGTCAGCCCGACAGCTGGGTGACATTGAGAGGCTGATGGGTGTGTCCTTGGCTCAGCAAGAAAGTGCATCATTGGCCCAAATGCTCAAGGTAACAGAGTGATTTGTTGCTTATGAGGTTGTAACAAAAGAATTAAGCAAAATTTAACTAAGACTTGAACATCCAACAAGTACACACTGTTGGTTCTCTACATTAGCAAACCATAATCATTAATTTCACAACATATATTGTGTTTTCCATATGAAAAGTGAACATTAACGATGCAGCCTGTATGTGTACAATAAAACAACTTTGGACACTGTACTTTACTTGCATGCATGTGTAAAGTTTTGCTGTTTATCACTAAAATGAAAAAAAGCATTAATAAATTTTAGTGTACTGCTCCCTCACATTTCAACTGTATAGACTTACTTAATCGATCTCCTCTTTGCACTTTGACACTGCAGGCCAAGCAGCAGCGCCACGAGCATGAGCTGTATGAGTTGAAGATTAAGGCTGAAAGGGAAGCTCTGGAAACAAAGCTACAGCTGGAGGAAAACAAGCAGAGAGTCGCAAGGGTAAGACATATACACAAATACCGTTAATTAGTTACTTGTGCTTACAACATGAACATTTGTATTTGTAGATGAAACCTCCAGACAATGACCTTTTGTATTCTATTGTGTGAGTACTTTTATTTTTCTGCAAGTATGATGTGCATGCATTATTTTCTTTAGGCTCATATAGAATTGCAGGAAAGTTTGGCCGCAGCTCAAAAACAGACTTTGGAAGGCCTCCAGGAGGCAACTACTAAAATGATGAGTCAACAGGCTGAGGCAGCACGGTACACAGCCGAAACTGCCCGACATATCAAAGAGGTTAGCAATCACTGTCTTCCCTTCTGTCTGGAAAACAGCCCATGTCCTCATAGTTTACAAACAGCAATTGATTGTTGGATTAGAGTAATGAAATAACAGTAAATGCAGACGTTGAAAGCGTAATATCAAATGTCAGGATCATCCAATCAAATATTTAACCTGCATATTGTGTTTGTGTTTGTCAGATGACAGAAATGACACACACACAGGTAACAGGGGCTTTGATTGTCCCTCCTGTTGCTACTGAATCATCTGACCAGCAAGAACAAAGCTCCCACATGAAGCAAAGGAGGGAAAAGGCTGACTCTGACAGGTAAAGTGTGAATGGTGTAACAGACCATGGTTGATCCGTGATCTGTGGTGCCCCCCACAATTCAGAACACATCAACCATGGATTAATAGCAAAGTTTAATCATCACAGGGTGAAATGGAGACCTTTCTTCAGCCAAAAATGAATGAATACTAACTAAGAACCTATGTATAGTTAACTTACTGAGTAAAGTAAACATCATCTTCTACTGCAGTGGTGTGTACATACTACACCGGATGGAAAAGCTCACAATGGCACACATCCCTATCAAGTTTATTAATTCAAACAAATTCCATCAGAATAATTTGTGTTTCTTTTTTGTTTATGGTTTTGTGTCAACATTTAAAAGGTTCTACATTGTCCTGTGTTCTGATAATCCTTTTGGTATAACCTTATCAAGAGTGACAGAGACAAATGCGATGACATTTGATCTCAAGTGACCTACAATAAAGTTGGATTTTTTTTGTAGAAGAAGGTCACACCCCTGTAATCTTGAGTACCTTATTCTAAGATTATTTGAATGTAAGTAAAGTTCTGTAACTTGGAGGATAAAATGTAAGAGTTATTTTATAGTCAGTATTTTGCTGTTGAATTCCTCATTAAAGAAAAATTAGAAAACTGTTTGTGGTTTTGTTATGGGGGAATCAGTAGATTAGATTTGTAGACAAAAAAATTAGCAAAGTGTCTTTTATTTATATCTATATCTGGAACAAGTAGCTATATATAAGCTATATATAAATAAAATCTCCCTTTGTTTCTGATCTAAAAACTTATCTAATCTGTCTGTGATTTTTGGGATGTATAAACTCCCTTTCTCCCACCCTGTTTCCACACTGTTGTTGAGAGTAAACATTATCAATCATCAGACTCACTCATACTTGTGCTATTTATACAAATGCTACAAGTTATATATGATGTGTGACTGCTGTCGAAGAGCTCTTTCTTTGTATTGTAAAATATGTTATGCATTTCTCTTTCAGCTTCCCTAGTGAGATGTCCAGCAGAGGGAGCAGGCCAGATGAGCCCCTGTCTTCACTGAACAGCCTCAATCACTCAGCCTCTGTACCTTTCAGAAGACCTGAACTCAGGTACTGGACAAGCCTCTCACTGAGTATTGTGTTCTTGTATTTGTTTTAAATGTGTTGTTAAAAAAGAAGCAACCAAGAAACCCAATACTATCTCTTTACCATATCTACAGTGAAGCTGACTCTAGCAGCCACCATAGCCCGTCAAATGTGTCCTCACATTCAGAAGTAAAATGGAGACGGGGAACACCTGAGGAGAGAACAGAAAGGGAAGAAGGTAGCACTTCCATAGAGGAGGAAGTTCCCACAGCTGTTAATGAATCTCTGTGCAGTGACAGCATCCCCTCTGTCGTGGATGAAAAAGGTACTGGTGGGCGTGCGCACTGATTTTACATACAGGAAAAAAGCGTATATACTCCATACATACTAAGCTACATTAAACCATAAAAGGGAACCACTACATAAATGTCCCCCACAGCTGGAGAAAATGTATGAACATAAATCCTGCAGGACATTAACACACTGGCTGCCATTGACGTCTATAGACATCAATTCAAATCCAAACGTTCGAAGCCATTGATGTCTAGATGTCAATCAAGTTTTTTAATGGGAGGGGCTGGGGGGCGATCTGGCAGAGCTGGTCGGTGAAAATCAGGCTTGTAATCATAGAATTTAGTATACTGATGAACAACATACAAATAAATAACAGTAAATGATACATAACATATATTATAACAAATAAATAGGATCAGTAGGTGGCGGCGGCACACCAGGAAGTGGTAGAATGAGAGAGAAGATGGTGAAACCAATGAAACCGGAAAAGTTGAGGCAGGTCACGGTCCAACAGAGTATGTGTCACCGCGGTTCTGAGAAAAAGAGTGTTGGATCAGTCAAAAAGATGACAAAGCCACCAATCAAAGGAGGAGCTTCATAAAATCGCCGTAGAGAATCAAAGCGGGCCGAGTGGTGAGCGTCATGGACTGTCACGGAGTGTGGTTTCACCGCCACAGCCCCGGTTCGTTGGGTCAGGTTCATCTAACCCAGGTTCGTCAAATGAGCTGGGCTGTGGCGGTGAAACCACGGCCATGACGCTCACCGCTCAGATCGGATCTGGATCAACTGGGACCAACAGAGCCTCATCCCCGGATGGACCAGATCCAAAGGACCATGGACCGACCAACACGCCCCCCATCAAAAGACAGTGTAGACGCTCTTCTTTCATCAGGGGCACCCCACACACAAATGTCATTTTCCCCCCATTCGTTCAGTACGTGAACTAGTGATAGTAGTAGTAACACAGGACGGTCCAATGTCCAATATAAAACTGCAATAACTGAAATCAACAGAAAATATAACACTGTTCATTGAAGCTCTTCTGCTATCTTTTGTCCCCAAAGTGGTGTTGAAATACCACCAGTTTTTCTGTTTCCTCAGCTCAGATGCTACATTTAAGTCTTACACAGTTAGAAATGCTAAAGGAAAAACCCTGGACCTGGTGTCCAGTCCATAATGGTTGAATGTTAGTTGATTGCTTGAATTTAAACTGAATTATATAATTGGCCACTTGCAAAGTCATGGAAAAGGTTTTAAATTTAATGTTCTGGAGCCCTTGTTTATTTTGTATTCACATAGTACCACCAAATCTTACCAATGTTCAAGTAGTAAGAGGATACAGAAGTTTAAAACATGAATTTTTACTTTTGGAGGAAAAAAAATATTTTACCCTAGTTTTTGGGAGCTTGGGAGTCCCTGATGATATATCATGCGTCAGGGCAACAATATGCAATGAGGGTACTAAAATACCAAGGTTTTCTATATTATATATTAAGTGGGATGAGGAATAAATAAGCAATAAATACAGCAACACCAACAATTTCAATACATTTTATTTCAACGAACATCAGCCGCAAAGGGTTTATTAATCAGTGGGTTAAAAATGAGCTTCAGTGTGTGTGTTTCTGAATGTGCATTCTTGTGTGGAACTGATTGAATCAGTGTTTCTCCTGTTAGTTTGTATTATTCTGTATGGAACCTCAGAAAGCAGTTGTTGGTAGATGTGAAACAGATGGACATCACATTTTCTATACTTGGCTTTAGGGGTACCTTTGTATCCTGGTACCCTCCATCTCCCTTTGCCTTCATTCATGTCCATCCAGTGGGCTGTGGTGTCCAAATGTGCATCATGGACAGGAATGGGTGTAGTGGGTCATCTCCTCTTTTCTTCATATCCTACAGCAATTATGGAACTGGGATGATCTCCTATGCTCCAGAGTTTTGCTCTTTCTGCAATATATGACTTGAACGTATAAAGCTTCATTTCTTCCTCTATTCTCATCCCATCGCTGCCACAATCTCTGGTAGAACAGCCAGTTAGTCACCATGGTCATGTCCATAAAGTTGAACATTAGCCAGTGGTACCACTACTTCATCATCTTCCTTTTCCTCTTCATCCACAGACTCATTGTTGTCAGACAGGCCATCTGTTTTCAAAAGAAACCAGGAAGCATAACGTTAGAATAAGTCATATACCTCTCTTCATCCGCTCATGCATGCACACAAACACACACGTGTGTGTCAGTGTACTGACTGGACCCTGATCTCCTAACTGTCCCTCAAACCTGTTTCTGGGTCCACTTTTCATCACTGTTATTCTCTTGAAGCTCCTTCTTCACTGATGGAACCAATGACCTTAACTGCCCGATCATGTTCCTTACAGCCATAAAATGTTTAATGCATCCATTTCCTGTGAGTATTGGTAGATAGTACAGCATGTGCAATGTTATTGTTCAAACAGAAGTGGTCTGTCTGAACAATGTTGCCCTAGGCAACAAATGAAAAACTACCATTTTATAATAGAAATAAAGACCAAAAGTGTCTTTACTCAATCAAATATACCTCTTGACATATTTGTTCACATCACAAATATTGTTTATATAAAGTTATTTAAATTTACACATAGTAAAAAGTGAAATTTGTCTTCTGCTAGCAGTGTGGCCAAGCCAGCTTTGGTCTCAAAAAGACTGTTCCACCCACAGATGAAAGGTCAAACCCACACCAACTTCAGGTTTCGTTGGTCACAAACTTATCATCAAGCTTTTTGTTTGATGTTTTACTTAAAAAAATTTAAAGGAGCAATGTGTGGGTTGAAATAGTGGTTTGTTGCCTGAGGGCAACAACATAGGGGGTTAAGTCTGAATGTAGTGTATTTTTTGTGGCTCTTCAGCAGACAGTACATCAATGGCAACAGAGTACTCGTTCAAGTTTGATGAGTCCATGACAGAGGATGAGATAGAAGAGCGCTCCTTCCGCTCTCTGCTCCCATCTGAGGCACACCGCCGTTGGACTTTGGACAAGAAGTCCCGCCACCATGACGAGTCAGAGGAAGATGGAATCGCTCAGAACTCTACTTTACTATCAGGGTCACACAACACGTTAAAGGTGAGAGGGCACCATTATTCCTCATTCCTCATTATACCCTCACCCCCTAGAGGGCCTGGGCATTCGTCCAAAATATTTGTCGAAACAGATTTCTCAGACCCAATTCACCCAATTTTTTTTTTTCAAATTTGACACATTTTCTTTCCCGCCAGGAGAGGTGCAGTGCCAAGTTTAATGGCTGAATTTCTTGAACCACCATTCACCTATTTTGTCAGACAAAGTGTAGTCAATTTGAAAGTGAAGACTTGGGCAGAATAATGTTTGTCTTTGTTTGACTGAACTACCCAAAAAAGGACAGTTATTTAGTTTAATCTAGTTTACAATAGTCTTTCATTTAAAATTAGAAATTAGTCCCTGACTAAGCAGGGTATCAGTGAGCAGGAGGGGCAAAGTGTTGTGTGGTGGGGCAGGAATATTAGTAAGCTCCGCCTACCATTTGTTTCGCAAATGTTTACTCTTAATACCTTGATTTACTTCTCTTGTTCTCTTCTTCCTTCCTTTTCTGGCATCTGCATATTCCAAATGACCTGCATCCATCAGCCTCAGGATGTGAACATGGCCTTTTCTGGTGGACAGGACAGTTTTTCTCAGTTCACTATGGACATGGTGCGCCAGTATATGAAGGATGAAGAGGTGAGACTACAGCATCAGAGTGCTCTGCTGCATCTTCGCCAAAAGGCCCTTAAAGAGAAGGCCAGAACAGAGCTAGCTTGGCTTGAACACCAGAAAAAGAAGCTGAGAGGCAAGGGGGAGGACGACAAAATGCCACCCATCAGGAAGAAGCAGAGGGGCCTTTTGATGAAACTCCAACAAGAGCAGGTACTAACAGCTGAAAACCGAAAGACTTCAAGTAATAAAGCGTGGGTACATACTTTAAATCACAACCTGGTCTGATTGATCCTTTTTGACACTCTTCTTTTTCTTTTACAATATTCTGGGCTGTAGGCTGAGATCAAGCGTCTTCAGGAGGCCAATAAAGCCGCAAGGAAGGAAAGACAACTGTTGCTGAAACAGCAGGAGGAGATTGAAAGAATGAGAAGCTCCACACTCCGACTAAAGGAACGTCTCAAATGTGCGGGGGCTAAAGCACCTCCTGTGAGTATGAGTAATCAAGTTTAGTGTTTCCAAATACATGTAGATGTCGTAGGGGTGTGCGATATGACGATATTAGATTGTGAAGGGTTAGAACGTATCGATGATCTGGGGTTATATGGGGATGCATTCCATGCCACACATACCCTACACTGAGTGCACGCAGTGAAAATGAAACTTAAAATGGCAGGGGAAGTCTATCATAACTTAAGACTTGCCCCCCACAGAGTCAGGCATACTTGACTCTGTGGACGTCTGCTCACATCAACCTATTTTTAAATGTGAAATTGGTACGCTCAACTATGAAACCTCAAATGTCCGCGGACAGTGCGTTCAGAGTCTGCACCGCTCACAGTACGCGCACAGTAGTCCTCCTTATACATGTCTGTCATGTTATACTCTTAGAATAATGTATGTCAACACTACGAACCTGTTCAGTCAGCTGAAGAGACAGCAGTCCAAACAGTATGAGAGTCAAACTGAACTAGAAGACCAACCACACCACAGCCAGAGGCAACAGAGTTAAACTAAAGCAAAGAACTTTAACACAAGCATTTAGTAAAGGCACTCTGTATGAGAAGAGGAGCAAGTATGTTCCACATTGATCCTTTTTTGGATTGCTTAGATTATTCTTCTCATTTTGGACTTCTTCCTCCATCCAAGACCACCCAATACACTGATTACCAGTTGAAAAACCAGAGCTACCAGCCACCTGTTCTGTAATCCTGGAGGATTATTTGAAACAGGCATTTCTTCATTTATATTTTGTTCTGTATTTTTTTTTATTTTTTTTTTTTATTTTTTTTACTTTTCATGTTTATTGAAAGCTACCTCAAAAACCAAGTGCAGTTTAGTTTTTATGTTCAAGAGTGCACTTAATCAGAGTATTGTTGTTTACATTTTAGTATGTTTATGTCCTTGGCACATGTTGCAAAATTACACAAACTAAATTAAAAATGTTCAAGAAGGCTCTTTGGGCTAAACATTCTTTTTCTTTTAGGGCTATGTTTTACATAAGGAAATTGTTTGGTTGCACAGTTTAGAAACTTGCAAATTAGTCTCAAAGACCAGTGTAAAGAATCGTTATAAAATTGAGAAGGTGATTTTATTTTTTAAAAATCGTGACATGATATTTTTGCCATATTGCCCACCCCTAAGATGCCTCTATTGTTAATTAAAACATCAAAGAAAACATTCATACTGAAGTAAAGGCTAAAGACTCTTATCTACCTATATTTCCACTTGTATCTGCAGGAGACTTCGGTGTCCATGGTGTCAGAGGCGGCCTCGTCAGACATGAGACATGCAGACACAGATGTTCGCAGCCCGTCTCCCTCCCTCTCCATCTCTGGAAGTGAAACAAGCAGCATAATGCAGAAGCTTAAAAAGATGCGCTCCCACATGGATGAAAAGTAAAGACCTGTCCTTTTACCTTTTATACATTTCTAAGGTTCCCTCCTCATTTTCACACATTTTAGGTTATCTTTAAACACATAGTCGTTGTGAATATAGTCGGTTCTCTTTACCTTTGGGATTCTCTGGGGGTGTTTTTGGTTTTTTTTAAATTATGTGTTATGTTATTTTTATTAATTTAATACTACTGTCCACACAGTTCATATTCATTTTGCGTACATTGAAAAATAAACTACTTTAGAAATATTTAAGACCACATGAGTAAATGTTTTTGCCACAGTCCTTTGTTAAGCTTCCTCAAATCCTACCCAGACAAATACATTAACCAGTTAAACTGAAGTAAATTGCATCAGTGCCTGTTATCTTTCTGTTGGTGTTATGGATGTATGGGTATGAAGATAAGCATGCTCCATGTTCCTTTCCCTATAGATTAGACCAGCATCCACACAGACTGCTCCAGTACTATCCTTAAACCTGAAATTTATACCCTTAACCCTCACCCTAGAACTCAGTAGAAACAGTTAAACTAGGATTCATCTATTAGATATACATTATTCATATCAAGTATGGTAGGGTATGTGCCTTGTCATCCCAAAATTTCATCTTATATGTTTATTTTCCTGGGAAAACCATGGTTTGTGAATTCAGCATTTCCTTAATACAATTCCTTCCTTTTGTTTTAACAAGTAACTACATGTTTTGGAGTCCCTGTAGGTGCTAAGAGGGTTTTAGACTTGACTAGCAGCTTTGGTCAGGTGATCACAGAGCCTCTCATGTCTGAGTATCTGCAACAAGTATGTTAACTGTTTAGTGGATTTATAGCTTTACTGTTTATCACAGCCTGTACGGTCCAGCCTTCCTTGATTTAACTTATGATTTTTATGCCAAGTTTCTTAAAGTACAAACATGTTTTTTTCTGCTTGTGCACAAGACTATGAACTCAGTGGCACTTCAGCAAGATTTAGGGTATTGCAAAACAAAATAAATACACAACCTATGAGAGATAATGTAAAGGTGAGAATCTGACAAAAACTTAAATCTATACCCAATTGTCTAATGGTCTTAGCAATGCATTTACTGGCTTACTTGCTGCCATGAAAATATTTTGTCAAACTACCATTTCATATATCCCCCCTGCTCTTTCTTACCATGGTTTTTTTGATGATTTTATCCTAACCTATTGTACCTACTATACATATTCTCTATGTGATGTATCTCACTAGTGTGCACCATTTTCCCCACAACATAATGAGACTTGATAGCATTTGTACCTCATCCAGCTTCACGCTGACTTTGAAGCCCATAATTTGTTTTAAAGTTTCACTGTTATGTAGCATGTACCAGCCATTCAAAAGTAACCTGACAGACCAACAGTCTGAGTACAATAAAGCCACATTTGCTCATATTGCTCTTCTCTCTCCCTTTTCTCTATTTGTTTTTTTCCCCTTTACATCCTGTGTGTATTTCCCTCTCTTTTTGTATATATGTGTATCTGTTGTCCATTTCTCTACCCATGTTTTTGCGTGTTTGTTTGTTTGTTTTAGACACTGTTCTCCTGTCCACTACTTCTTCTCTCTGTTCACGGCCCATCACTGGGCCTCTCTCAGTGTTTGTCTTCCCAACCTACATCCTAAATTCCAGCTCTTTATCTGCAACCAGTTGGTCAGGTACTGTACAGTGCTCTGTACGTATTCCTTAGCACCTTCCTTGACCCTCCCCCCCCTTTTTTTTTCTGGAACATGCTTGTGTTCATCCACTCGCACTGGGGCATTGTAGGGCGGGAAGGTATACAATGACTGATTGGATGTGTGGGTTTGTTTGGGAGGTTTTCATATGTTTTTATTTTCTGGGATTTAATTTCTTGAGGAAGGAGCTTAAGGGAAAGCTTGAGAAGTGTCCAAGAAAAGCTACCTTACTGAAATAAGCTAAACCTTTGTGTTCAGATTAAATATGAAATGATTTACATTTGTATGTGCTCTATTAAGCACTAAATACATTAGTAGTTACAGATTGTTTCTGTGACAAGGAAACAAAATTGTTCTTAAAACACATTGTAGGTGACTCAGTAGAAACGATGCTGATGTCAGTGGTTATGTTTATTTCAGTAGGAGCCTTCCTTGTTGGATAGAAATCTGAAACTCAGTGGTGGGAGTCTACTAATAATTTTTGTGGTGTTCAATTTGTAATTCTTTCCTTCTTCCTTTCTAGGGTAATTTATAATATTGTAAGCAGATGCTTATCTCACCAGGGATCATATTTACATACTCAAAATATTCCAATATTTGCCTTGATTCAAAAAAAGAAACAAAATTCACCATAAACTGTTTAACTTAATGAAAACAAACATTTGATTAATATTCCTTTTTACATGTAGCTATGCACACCCAGACTAAAGTAGTCTCCCTCTTTGATTCCGTCAAAAGTCTTGTTAAAAGAGTCAGTTTTTGATGCTGACATCCTAAAACCTGTTGAGATCCTCTGTCGTTATGTTAAAAAAAATAGGTGTGTTTCTCCCTCCACCAGAAATGTGTGTCTTTGGAGCATCCATCTCTCCCACCAGAATATTTTTCTGTGACAGGGATAAACAGGGATCTTTGTCACAATGTGCTATAAGACCTACAAATGGGTCACTGATTCTAAGTGCCCTGTGTATGTTCACAAAATCCTCATAAAACAAAAATAATATTAATGTCCCTCTTGCCTTATTTGGAAAATGCTCCATTCAGAATAAGGCCCAATTCAGAATGTCCAAATGGGGTATTCTGTTTATATGACACTTGTCAAATTCAGAATACTGACATATTTTACATTGTAGTGGAATATTAATGTGCATGTAAACGTTCTTGATGTGTCTCATGTTGTGACTAGTGGCTGGTCAGCTCTAAACCCAGTCACTGATACAAAATGTTTTGACATGGAAGTAATGGACTTGTTCAGAGAACAGACCACAGATAGAGTGGTCTCTCTCTTTAATGAGCCCAGTAAATCTTAACTAGCCCTCTTTATTAGGTAACTGTTGCATAAAATAGGATAATAAGTACAGATGGTCCTTGGCTATAATAGTGTTTTGGGAAGGCACTAAAAGACCCCCTAGTCTGGTTCTTCAGTATCTGACCTGTCATCAGTATACATTAGGTCAAGAGAAAGGTCTTCAGATTAGATTACAGCTACATAATACTGCACTGTAATGGCACCCATAGCTGTGGGTGAGCACATTATAAAGCAGCTATACCTGACTGCACTTTATTTCGATGTGTAACAGGACAGATATGTGTGTTATAGATAGCCAAGTAGGTTGTCAAATGAGGCCAGATTTTTAAACTGATATGTTTTGTCAGCCTGGCAAGACAACAAAGCCATTACTGTACATTGTAAATGCATTAACCCTCATTGGACTGAGTTACAGTAAATACAAATCCTCATGCAAGAGACACTCATGAAAACAAATTGTTTTACTGCACAAAAGCCTGTGTTTTTAAATCTACTGTAAGTGATGTCTACTTCAGTTTGGGGTGTGTGACCTCACCCAATCAACCCCTGGATTTCAGTCTGATGCATGAATCTGACATCTTCACTATTTCGCTCCTGCTGTCCCCTGCCCTACCCCTCACTCCCCAAGTGACATGTCATTGTATTGCAATCTTTATTTGATGGGCGCTTGCACATTTATTCATTTGGACAATTGTTCCTGGGAAAGAAATAAGTAAAGCATGTTAAATTGTCTGTGTGTTTGTTGGACAGAGGTTTGAGGTGACTTTGCTGTGTCTGAGGTAATCTGCTTACTTATGTGACATGATATGATATAACATTTCATATGTAATGTCCTTCTTTTCCCTCCCTTATCACTACCACCACTGGTCTCCTGTCCCACATATCCCCCACTCTTTTCTTCCACCACTTCTCTATTCCTCTCCCCCCTCATTCTTCCATCCCCTGACTCAGGTTTCTGACCAAACGGGAACAGCAGCTAATGCAGAGGCGTCATCATGCCGAAGAGCTTCTGCAGTGGAAACAACGGCTTGACAGGGAGGAAGCAGAGGTGCGTAGAATAGAGAAGGAGGCTCTGGCTGTCTGGGATCGGCAAACACCTCAGGGCAAGGTTCATGACTTCTCTGAGACTCAGAAGAAGGAAATCTCTAATGTTAGCCCCAGTTCCAGTCATCAAAGAAGATCTGAGCCCAGAACTGACAGTGAGAAAGGTGACACTACAGGATCCTACCCTCTTATTTACATGATGATGTCTTTTGTGTCACTTCAAAACATCTTGAGGTCTTTTTTTGTTGCATGTTTTTAGACTGTGTCAGTGAGGGTGACATTTCCTCAGTGAGAACGGAGTCCTGTATAAATACAGAAGGACCTGTGACGGAGCACCCTGAAAGCCCATCATCAGTTAAACTTGTATCTGCCCATGAATCACCACTGACCTCCATCCAGAGCAGTGCTGCCAATTACACCCAAGAATTCACCTCAGCTTCCCCTTCAACTAGCAGAAAAGTATGCAGAAACATATTTAAGTGTTTTTTTTTAATGTTGTAGTTTACTTTAAGCTGATAGCACATTTTCAAATAATGTTCAGGCTTCCGCCAATTTAACCCCAAAGATTTCTTATATAATGTTTTTTGGGACACTTATTTTTCAGGTTGCGAAGTAGAGAGCTCTTTGTAATGATTTATTGTAGGTGCTTTTTATACGTTGTAAGAGTAAAGCAACATATTTGCTTCCCAAGTTTCCCAGTGTACCTCTATGATTAGTCCATCTAACTGTGTTGTCATATCCTGAAGTAATATTCCATTCCCTCCCTCTCTGCATCCTATCTAGTCTGTCCAGTCATCTCCAGTCAAAGGCAGCTACAGCGTTGCTGCCTCTCCTTTGGATAGCAGCAGTAAATCGAAGATGCAGCTTGGTCCTACCTTGACAAGACCAAACCAGGCCCAAACTGAGCCCTCTGAAAGCCTCATGGGCACACAGACAGGTAAGTTACCAAATGGCCACACAGACATCATGTGTAACATACTTGTTTTTCAGAGAATGTAGAAGGGAGAAAGGAGAGATAATGGATATAATGCAGCTATACCACTGCTGGTACTTTGTGGACAGACATAATGTGATGCTGCCAGGTCTAAATTATGCAAGCACTTCCCTCGCACCTAAGCTGCATAGAAGGATAAAACACTTTGTAGATTTAAAAAAAAAACAAAACAGTTATGTTCAGTTAAAAAACAAGACATGTTGTCCTTTACAATTTTGATGATTCAGTCTGTAATTTCCATATAGTTTATTATTATGTGCAAGGCAAAGCAGTGCCTAAATATGAACTATACACATTATTAGTAAATGAAAGAAACTGTATGTACACTAATCCCCAAAGAATTGGGTTTGAGTTTGAGTGGGTACAAAGTTGGATTACTACTAGCTAATCAGATCTCTGGCATTGGTTTCACATTCTAACTGTGATTTATATCTAAATTTGCTTTCAGAACCCCTTTCAGACCAGAGTGACATAGAGTGTCGAATAAGGGCCCTTAAGGAGGAACTCAGAAAACGAAAATTTATGGCCTGTCAGCTGAAAAAAGAACAGAAGAAGAGGCACAAGGAGCGCCTTAAGGCACAGGAGGCCAGCCTACTGAAGCAGCTAGAGGTAAGGAGTGGATATGTATGTGTGCATGTGCTTAAATAAACTATGAACGATCAAAAGCATTGTATGATCTGATTTATTCATATCTTACTGTTTATTCACTTCCTTTCAATACAGACTTACAATAACTTCATTGAGAAAACTAAGGCAGAACTGAACACTGAGCCCAGTTCACCTGATACCAAGTCCCAGATTAAAGATGCCATCTCACTTGCAGAGCAGCCTAGTATTAAACCACCTTCTCACAGGTACCAAAAGCAGCTGCAGACATTTTACTGTGATGTTTACATATCTTATCTGTAATATGGATTAAAGAAGAGACTGTACAAAGTCAGTTCACAATATCTTCATCTTTTGTAGGTTTGAAAGTAGCAAAATCTCCTACTCTGCAAGGACACACATTCATCCTTCATTAGACAGCAGTGAGTGATTTCTGTTTTGTGAATATGAATTATGTACATTGTTTATTTGCAGCATGCTTTGACAACACATGTTTAAGTTGTGCAACCCCCTCCTATTTTGACAGATTCATCAGCTCTACCTGACCAAAGTAGATCCACGTCAGTGCCCGAACAGTTGCCTGATGAAGACCCACCAACAGTTACTCCAACAGTTACTCCAGTACACAGCAGCCCAGAAAGTCTGACATCAAGACTGAGGAACCATCAGGCTCCAGAGGGTTTTCTGAGAACTTTGAGCACAGAAGCCCATACACAGATAAATGAGTCTGGAGATGAGAACATTGTGTCTGATCATAGATCTGCACTGCAGGAAGAGCTGGAGGTAGACATAAGCAACAAGTCTAAGGATCAACATTCTGAACATCTTCTCAAACTACAAAAGAAAGATACTATTGACTCTCAGACAAGGATGTCTGCGTCTGACCATATTTCCCCCTCTGTGAGTGAAGACCATCAGTATCCCCCATCTGTTCACTCAGAACAAGATGGGCAAATAGAGCCAAGGCAAACATCTGAAGCAGAGGAAGCTTTAAAATCTCAGATTATCTCCTTGAGTAAGTCTCATTTGGCTCCGGTGGACCTCAAAATGTCATCACAATCTGACTGCTCCCACTCCACTGACTCACTTGCCTTCTCTTCAAAGGGAATGCACATAAAGAATAATGAGACCTCATCTCCCTTGGCAGATGGTTATCATGATGACTTTGAGTCATCAGTAGATTCATCACCCAGGGGGGGTCATCATACTTCCAAACCTGCCTCTGAACTCTCATATCCCCCTACTGAATCCAAGCCTTTATCAGAGGATAAACCTAGTAGGCCCATACTGTATGACAGTCAAAATGAAGAGGCAGAAGAGGAAATACCTGAAGAGCTTAGTCACCGTTCTTTTGCCAGTGATGCCAGTTACCAGTCTGAAAGACTGCTAGATCTCCATGATCAGACACAGGACTCCAAACATGACACAAAGAACACTGCTAATTCAACCCACTTGCCAAATGTCACTTCTGTGAAAACCCCTCCTTCGCCTCTTACAGATCAGATGCCAGATTTTAACATCGGAGACCGGGTTCTTGTTAGTGGCGTTCAGCCGGGTACTCTGAGATTTAAAGGTCCAACCAGCTTTGCCAATGGCTTCTGGGCAGGTGTGGAGTTGGATAAGTCTGAAGGGAGTAACAATGGCACTTATGATGGAGTGTTATATTTTGAGTGTAATGACCACCATGGTATCTTTGCTCCTCCAGACAGGATCACACATCTGACAGATAAGTTTGAAATGTACACTGACACCACAGAGGACGATGACTCATTTTTTGATGACATGTCAGATGAAGGTAGGGATACTAGTAGAGCAGAAGAGCACAAACTCCTAAAACAAGGACATCTTAGTAAAGGTAAACAAACATCTCAGAAGGACTGCAGGTCTGACAGTTTAAATGTTACAGGCGAATCAGTTCATCAGGTTGGAACCCACATCAATTTGCATCACTACAAAGAATCAATGCATCCAGTCGCTAATGGCAAGAGTGGGGACATAATTTTGGATTTTGCTGATGCCGATGTGACCTCAGACATCAAAAATGATAAAGGAGAACAGAAGGACAAAAATTTTCTGGGCACAGTCGCAGACAAGCTTTTGCATAACTTTGTAAATGATACAGTGAGGCAGTTTGCTGAAATTAAAAAGGCTAAGGAGCAGAAGATAGATGCTGCCAACCAGATGAATGGACATTTCTTTGAAAATGATGAAGAGGAGTGGATGACTTCAGTGGAACAAAAAGATGGTCTACCCTTCTTTCTTACAGCTGAAAAAGAGGAGCTGTCTTCTCCAGAACTGTGCAACCGACCAGTGAGTGTATATGTCAGACTTTTTTTAAAACTAACATCTTACCCATTAATGCCAGAGACATGTCATTGCTTGGATGGGAAAACACCAAAATTTTGTATCAAATTGTACTTTTTGTGGTTGTGAAACTCAGTAAGATCAAGAGGTTTAGACAAACAGTACTTGTTGATTTGACCTCAAGAACCCTCATTTTTGAACGTGGTTATCCAAAGTCCAACTTCATGGAGACACATTTGGTGGTCTTTGCAGAAAGCAGTTTGTCCATTTATCATTTGAATAGTAAAAAGGAATAGAGTAGTGCAGAGTGTAAAACAAAGGTGCACTTTAATTTTCACAATTATTGATATTCTAATCTGTATTAGGATTGAAGTTAACTGTTTACTGTTCCTTTCACTTCCAGGAAAGTCCTGTACTGGGGGCCAGCGGGCAGGAGGAGCTTGCCAAGCGTCTGGCAGAACTAGAACTGAGTCGGGAATTGCTGGATGAGCTTGGTGATGATCAGGACTGGTTCGACGAGGACTTTGGCCTCAGCTCTCATAGAGAACAACAGAAACTCAAGCAGAAACAAAGGGAAGAAGAGGAACAGGCAAAGCTGGGGGGAGGTTTAGGGAGGTCTAGCTCTCCAGGTGGAGCAGCCATAGGGGGGCTGGTGTCACCACCGGGTGGAGAACAGCAGGTTAAGACACCACCTAGACCTGAGCTTCCTCTTCCTCAACCCCCTAAACTTCCTGAGCAGCCGGCCATGGTGGTGCCCCACTCAGCTGTGGAGGTGCAGAAGATGGTCTATGCTGCTACTCAGGAGATCTGGGAAAGCTTTGGCCTGGAAAAAGAAGGAGCAGTGACCCTCACACAACTGCCAAACCCCAAACCTTCACAGGAGTATCTGGGCAAAGAGGCCAACAGCCAGGACCAAGAGGCAATCTGCATCTGTAGCTACAGAAAGGTGAAGAAAGGAACTTAGACAACAATTTAAATATACCAAGTCCTAGCACAAAATAGATGCATGTTTACTTTCAAGGAGAAATATGTAACATTTTTGTATGAAGAAAAAAAAATACAAATAGTATCATAATTGTTTTCTTTTCTCTCATTAGAAATCTGTGGTGGTGTATTTTACCTGTCGAGAAACTGCCTTTAATTTTTAGTTTCCTCTTGCCTCACTGTTTTGTGACATTTCCTAGTGTGGACCATTTGTCAGTGTGATTGTTCATCCACCTACATTGTGACAGCATTTACTGTTAACATGCAGTGGCTCAAGTTACAGCTGTTGCTACACAGCTTTAACAAATTGAAGATCCAAGGACAGAAGATGTTGCATAACTATACAGATTGTAAACCCCCCCC
>JAPQRP010000020.1:34592454-34618390 GCA_037367295.1 Apogon hyalosoma
ACACACACACACACACACACACACACAAACACACAATATATCATTTTGTTTGTTCAGAGTTTATACCTTAATTGTGCCTAGTAGAGAACATGCAGTATTCAGAGTACATGTGTCACCCATTCCGGTCACATTCTTATCATGTACATGTGCAAACATGTACTCAAACAGTACACAATTAATTTTTGTCTTATATTTTGAGTTTTGTTTTTTTGTTGTTTTTTTATTCAACTCCATTTTTTTCTATTCCTGTCACATTGATCCAACATTTAATACCAGGTGTGGGTCAGTAATGGTCTGCTCTAAAACTAATGATCTTACCCATGTTTTCATTGGCCTGCAGGTTTTCCTCGTGACCTTCAAGGTCTCCGACACTTAATTATAGACAAACTAGAAAAGCATGAGGAGCCCTGGCCCCCAGCCTGCCCCCCCTTGGAGCCCGCCAGGTCAAGACACAAACAAGCACTTCATTTCATGCTGCAGTTATTCTACATAATGTTTAGTTGAATGGTTTTTGCTCTTTATTCTACCACCATATACTGCTAAGTTGTATCATTCCATCTTTTTGTCTTTTTAGCTTTGAGGCACCGCTTCAGAAATGAAATTCTTCTTTTTTTTTTAACTTTTCTTTTGTATATACTGAAACTAAGCTCATGTTAAGCCTACATTCTTTGATTCATGCCAGAAATTCTTTATTGCATCTTAATCTTTATGTGATGAGTTCACAGAGGAGAGTCAAGGAAACCAAAAAACAGATGGATCCAAATGGGATAAAAGCCTCTCAGTTTATCTCTTATTCATATGTTGGTTTCCCATACCTGTTCAGTCACTTCTTTATCTCTGTTAAACCATAGTTACTATATTAAACTCTCTTAGATTTTATAGTGATGTCCAGTTTTGAGTAACTCCAGAGCCTTATTTTAGGCTTCATATGTTTGGTGTTCTTTTCTGTCCAGTCAAGCAGAGATTGACAGCTTCTTCGAGACCAATAACGTCCAACACCTGGCAATGATCTTTGAGAATGCTAATTCTTACGTAGGCCGAGAGGTAACCGCTGGTGTTTCCATCATGCTGCCACATACCTTTTACTCTTTTAGTCTTATCTAGTGTGGTACTAAATACAGACAATTTTTACTATCCCACAATACACATAACAAGTGCAAATACTGCTGCAGCCAAATCAAAAAATAAGGCGTCATATTTTTCGTGTGTGTGTTTGTGCACTTTGTTCATCAGGTAACGCTCGACCTGTTACAGTTTGACAACATTGCAGTACGGAGAGTCCTGAACACTGAGAAAGGTCTGATAACCAAACTGGGAGTTACTGAATTCCCATCATGTTACCTTTACTACCCTGGAGGCAACTACACCAGACTGAGAGTGTGAGTATATTTATATTCACTACTACCCTCATGATATTTGCAAAACTATACAATTTTAATATCTGTTGCATTTATGTTAAAGACGTGAAAGAATTCATATTAACAACAATAAAAAAGTCGAGGGGGTTTGTTTCTGCCATTAATACATGTATCCTTTTTCTCACTAATACTAATGGAACATAATACTGATTCATGCCATGTTGGTGACAGTCTGTGTCAAACACTGGAGGTCTTTCCTGACGAAGCCTTTAGGATATTCTTATTTTAACAAAAGTGGTAAGACTAGTTATTGAATATAGCTGTTTTTTGTTCCAGATTGAAGGGAGGATTTAAAATATGCTTTGAGGTTAGGTCTGGGTGACACAGCCAAAGATATTATGATAAGATCCTTGTTTGTGTTTTGTTTTGTTTTTTTTTACTATTTTCATCTGGAAATGTAGAAGTTGAACATGCAAATGATAAAATGTTATTTCATCGTCAAATTTTGGAAAATGGAATTTTGAAACGCTCTTTTCCAGACCTTGAAAAGTCTGGAATTTTGTATGAAAGTCTTAAAGTATGGGAAAAAGTTTCTCTCAGAGTCAAATTTTAGAGTATGCTCAAAGGCACATAATCATGTAAGATAAGAAATACATGAGGAAAGCATATTTTTAAAAAAAAACTTGATATGATTCCACTAACTGGTTGGTACTGGAATGATTCTAGTGAAACTTGTTTGTGTGATATTTATGCACTTTTGTGATTTTCATATTTTTTGAAAATGTTTCTGTCAGTAAAACATAATTTACGGCAAATTATGCATTCATTCATTCATACATTTATTAAAATTAACTTTTCTACTGCACACAACAGGTACAATCTCAATCAAAAAAGTAGCCACGCAAGTATAAAAGTACTTGAAGTCAAAGTCTTGGGGGAAAAAAATAGTAGCTTTGAAAAAGTCTGGAATTTTTATTTGGATAAAGAGCAAGCACGTTGTTTACATTCTTAGTTATAATGCCTGTTTTTGTCTGTGTGATCCATAAATTTAACATACTCTGTGCTGAGCAAAAAGTCATCTCAAGCCTTTATCTGTAGTGCATTGTCTACTATATTGAAACGAGAAGGGGAAAACAGTGTCACTTTTGTTGTGCATGCATTCACCATGATCTGGAATCTAAAGTAGGCACACATCTCTGCATTTTTGAATCAAAAGTTCACCAGCTGGCATTTGCAGCATATTGTGCCAAGTTGTTCCCAAAACTAAATAATTCAACAAACAGTATTCCTCTATCATGTGAATTTCTTTGATTCCAAAACAGTAAGACAGGATCATAACAGTGAGCAGATAAAATAGTTCAGATAAAACATTTACAGTCAAATGCATCCATTCTCCATGTCATTTAGAGTCACTTTAAATGTGTCTGATAAGACCTGCACTTTAAGGCTCAGATCATTTTGAAGTTCATTCCAGGCAGAGGGAACAGGAAACCTGAATACTCTTTTTCCCACGGGCCTTTGGATACAGACAGTGAGGATAAATCCTGGTGTTGGAAGAATGTAACTGCCTGTACTTTTTGATGGAAGCCGACCTAAATAGACTGAAGCAACAGCAAGGCAGTGTTAAGGTCTGAGAATGGATGAGGAGGGAGACTACAGGAGCATTTTAATTCATATTTAGGAACTTACTTTACACAGACATACTAGATACATAAATAAAGCTAGTAGGTGGGTGTAACTGGAAGGTGTGAGGCCAACGTGAGCTGTGTTTGTACGTACTTACAGCACTGACAGGTTTGTATGCAGTGCACTCAAACTTTACTCTGACCATATAACAAAATAATTTGTAATGACCTTGATCTGTGACACAAAGAGAAACTTTGTTCCCCTTCAGTTTGTGTTGTTCCATATGAAACAACTTTGCTTCCAGCCAAAAAGCCCCATCTCATTATCTGAACCCCTATTCATAGGAATACTTTTAAACATCTGGCCTCTTAATGGGATCAGAGCATCAAAATCGCTCCCATTATTCACTATTATAAAGCAGCGCTGATCATTCTTCACCCTGCAAATTCATCTGCTGTTTCTGCTTCTTTGTTTGGCGGTTTCAATAACTTGGCATGCAAAGAGGACTCTTTTTAGTTGACAAATGCAAAAAGGAAATGATTTATTGCTGATTTATTTATTCACCCTCCATCTCTCCCCTTCCAACCCCCCTCATCTCCATCACTGTACAGAAGGGAGGTTTTTTAATTTCTTGCATGAAAACAATGCCATTGCTTTTCTGGCTTCACCTGCCAAACAAGCCCCAGCCGCACACGGCGACAGATGGCCTCCCATCATCACTGAATGTCTGATTGATCCTGGGAGAGTGGAGTGTGCAGACGTGTGTGTGTGAGAGAGAGAGAGAGAGAAAGAGTGAGAGAGTGTGTGGAGGCGTCTCACATCCGTCAGGCATGTAATGTGTGCTAGTCCCAGGTGAATTCAGTCCCTCCCAGCCCACCCTGCCTGCCTGTCTGTCTGTCTGTCTGTCTACTTGCTGTCTGTCTGTGGCCCTGGGGATCACTGGATGAATGGCTCTACCTCCACATCTGTACACTCCCACCAGACACACAGGTGTAATTGAGTCGTGGGCCAGTGTGAATGAGCATGGAGCCCAGAGTATCCATCCTTCTTATTATCATCCTGTTCCAGTTTTATGATGCTCTCTCTGCCTCTCTCTCACTGTCCCTGACAAGGAGAGAAAGGAAATGAGAGGAGGATGAGAGGGGGAAAGAGAGTGCATTAATGACTGCTTCCATTTCCAGATTATCACAAGACTAAATGATCAGAGATCTTCGTGTCTTTTAGTTGCACTGTACTCCTGCACTATCTGCTCAATGTTTAAAATGCATTCCTGCAAATGTTTAAAATATGGGTTAGGAAAAAAAAACAGTTTATAAAGCTTTTTTATAGAGGTGGACTGTACTGAAAACAAATTCTTGATAAGAGAATGGCTGAATTTTGTTTTATTATCCTTGCATAGTTCAAGTTACACTCTGAACAAATGGCTCAATAAACACATAATGGAGCTGATATAGCTCTGACATTTTTAGAAGTTCTTTTTTTTTTTCATCTCAGTTTTGCTTTTTGTTTTAAGTTCCTTATAGGAAAACCTTGATTTGTCTAGAATAGATGGAATTGGATTTACAATTTGTTTGTTATAAGGCCTGCATATGTTTTTTATTGTAGTTTGTGTTCCTAAATAGTGAAATTATTTCAGTTAACAAAGTCCCTTTTTCTTCACCAACTCAACCAATGTGTGAAAATTTGTCTCATACAAAAAGCTGTGGTATTTCAGTGCTGCCAAACAGCCTCCAGAGCATCAGTCAGGTTGGCCACTGATGCTGGGTGGTAAACACTGATGGTATTAAGATACTTTAGACCACACAGTGATCATTATCTCATATTTTTCTCCATCTCACAGTAATATCGAGGCCCGTACTTTCTACTCTTACGCCCTCCAGAGGTTACCAGGAGTGGTGCGGTCAGGGAAACCTCTACCAGTTAAAACAGAACTCTTACAGAACAACACAGAGGAGCCATGGAAACCCTTCAACAGGTATCAGCTCTCACAGCCACCTCAAATGACCATCTATGCTCTACTTTTCATGACAGTGCCAGTAGTGACATTAGTATTTGTACCTGTATGTGATTCTGTCTTCAGGTCCAGGGTGTATATGGCAGATTTGGAATCAACGCTGCACTACTCTCTACGTTTGGAACTGGCAGCTTATCCTTCCATCAGAGGAGCTGCCCTCAACGCTCTCAAAAAGTACATCTCAGCCCTCAAAAAGGTGAAGTCACGTTACTGTTGGGTGGATTTCATTGGGTGTCTGTACTGGCTTAAGAGTCTGGTCTCAACTAGCTCTAAATGTAAAGTGTCATGAGATAACTTTTGTTATGTTTTGGTGCTATATAAATTAAATTTGATTAATTGACTACATATCACATCATCTACAGCTTCAGAAGTAACTGTTGAGAACGTAGATAAAAATCTATATTTGTCCCATGTGTGTCTAGGAAATTTTTTTTTTCTTGTGTGCAAATTGAGGTAAAAACCCAGCAAAAGTCACATGAAGTGTTTGCTTTAATGACATCATTAAAAGAACAACTTTCTCATAAATAAAGAAATTCCATATGTGAAGTTGAAAAACAATCCTGAAATAATTAACATTCCTAAAACCGAAACCCAAAAGGTCATGGTGAAGTACTGTTATATTGAATTTCTTATGAAAATCACAGGTAAACTAAGAATATTTACAAAAATTCACATTGCAATCATTACATATTATTGTTTCAATACTCTATATGAACCATAATCTTCTCATTATCTTCTCCTGCTTTTCTCTGAGCTTGCTTCAACTAAGAGAACTACAGAAGTAGGACTACAGAATGGACTGCAAAAATGTGCAGTTGCACTAAGTTACCACTAGATGGAGAGTGAGACAGCATAATGTTTGTTCACACATTACAGGTTTTCATTTGTTGCTTTGCAGAATTTAGCTTTAGGGTCTCATTTTATGACTGTTTTTTCTTATTTAATCATATTATTTTACTGATTCCCTCATTTATTCCCTGTTGTTTTCCGTCACACATAAACACATTATTCAGAACAAAAGTGGATGCCACTGATGGTGCAGAAACACAACACTCTCCTGGGTATCGTTGAACCTCTTCATGTTGGTTCCCAGGGGGATCGAAGTGTGGCAGCCACACACTCACCACCCACAGCCTTTACACTGACACTGGGATTACTAAAACCTTACAGGGTGGAAAATCCACCTCCTTTGCTGCCTCTTTATGGACTGTCCATACTTTTGGTTTCACACAGGCATCCCTGCAAATATTCCTGACCATGCCAGGTCACTGTGGTATAAACACTTCCAGCCCATGGATTTTACATCTGTGTTGACTCTTTCCAGCATCGTCTCACTGTGCCGCCATTATTCTATATTCATCATTTATCAATTACTTGTCAGTGACGTACCAGAAAATAATGAAAAATCTGTGTTTCCCAAAAACCAACATGACATCCTAGAATGTCTTGTTTAGTCCACAAGTCAAAGACATTTACTGTCATCAGTAAATCAATTTACAAGTTTTAAGAAACTTCAATAAGTTTATTTATTTATCCATTTCATCGTAAAAAATATATAACATTTTGCAACTCTTTGTCCCATTCTCTTATCCCATATTTCTGTCTTTTTCCTTTCTCCCCAAAGCTTAATTTCACTCTAACGGATAACATTTCCCATTTTTCTTCAATTATGTGTTTTAATTACCTTTGACCACAATGAACATGGACAGATTATTTTAATAGTGTAAACTGGACATTTTGCAAATAGGCAGAATTTCATTTTGACAGGTGCTGATAGCTCATAATAGGCTTCTCACCTGGAAGTGTTGACTTTAAAGGAAAACAATAGCATTATTACCATTCTTTTTTTTTTTGTTTTGTTTTGTAAACAGTTCTGAGAGAATGGAATCAAATATGCCCTACTTTTTACCAGTACAACTTTCTACCAGTAATAAAAATCTGCTTGTGGTAAAATTCTTAATAAAATATCTAAGCTTGTGGTGTAGTCTCATAATAGAACTACTTGAAATATTTAATAGCAAATAAAACTAATGGAAAGCCTTTGTTGTAACTATTATGATTAATTTGGAAAATAATGTCATTCAAGGCAGTGTATTTGTAATTTATATGTGGTGACACCATTCACTATTTTCAGGTGCATTCAGTGTTTTAAATAAAATAAAATTGTATAAATGCCATTTAAAATGGCCCGAAACCAGCATAAATAGAAAAAAATTAATTCTAAAAATACTGGTGCATTCTTTTAAGTGTTCTTTTCATTCTTTTAAAAGCATTCTTTTTAAAATCTCTTAATGGTCACCAAACCATTTCATAGTTAAATGTATGTATTCTGTCCATCAGTGATCCAGTTTCAAATGAAGTCAAATGTCAAAGATGAAAAGAGTTCATTTCTAACAACTGATTAATTTCTTCTGTTGAACAGTGATATTGGCTGATTAATCAGCTATCACTTTTTTCTTGTTCCAAAAGATCATTCATACATCAGACTTTAATAATGTACTATCGGTTGACCTGTAATCCATGCCTAATGATGGCTTTTCCCTTCAGTTTTTCTGTTACTTGCTCCATTTTCCCCTCATTCCCTCCACACTCTGAAGTGTGCCAGCCAGGAAAGCATGTTGTGATGATGAGGCCTGACCTGCTCGGCCTGTCCCTATTGGCTCCACACCAGGCTGTGTCACTGGCCCAGTTTGACACCAATCTCTCTGATTATATCTCAGTCTCTCTAGGGAGGAGCTGTATCAAGCCACTGTGTGTGTGTGTGTGTGTCTGTTGTATGATGTGTGCGTGGGTCTGTGGCCTCCCATTAGCTCCGGTTTGTTTAGTCAATAGCAGCAGGTCCCGGTGGTATTTGTAGCCTGTCCCCTTCCAGAATGGACCAGCAGCTCAGCAGGGCTTTGTGTAGCTGAGGAGTGTGTTGACGTTCCAGCTGATCAGTCCTTGTGGCAGCCCTTATTGACTTTTGACTGAGTGATCTTGTAAAAGAACAGCTGAATCCATTCAGTCAGTTGTCTTGTTAGGAGCAGTTAATGCTTGATGAAACATTTGCCTTCGGTAAATTTTAGGAAATGCTAGCAAAGTGTGCTGTATGGCTGCAATCTCTTATAGTTTGGCTAATCTACAACATAAAAAAAACCAAACATGAAGTATATTTTTAGGCAATTATTCCAAGGGAAATATTACACCTTTACTGATAAAGCTGTGTCCTGACGCAGTACGTAAAACCTTGACTGATCTCACTGATGAGTCATTTGATTGGATTAGTGTGACTGTGTTCTGACACAGTAGGGGTGTCATCGTTTCAAGCTGGTGACACATTCATCAATAATTTGCACCTTAAATACTATAATTTGGCAAAGTGTGTTGCACTAAGGCTTTGGGATATGGTTAAAAAATTGCAATTGTGGATTTGTCTATTTCCTTGGTTGTCAGTGAGACTGAACAGATTATTGATCACTTTGAAATGTTTATTTAATCAAGCTCAGAAGTCAAACTTCAATAAAAACATCAAAAACACACAGAACTGTAGCAACTTTCATTCAGCATGTTTTACACATCTCACTACTCAGTATCAGTGAGTCCACAATATCTCCTCACACTGGACCTTCAAATTTCAGTCTTTTGCAATAATGACTGATGTTGCAATTTGATTGATCAGGCAGCTCTAATTTGTGTCAATTACACTGTAATTTTTATTGTATAGAATATGCTTTTGTTTTTGTCAGCATGTTTTGAATAGGTGTGTGTAAATATTTATTCATCCCCATTCTGGATTAGCTCACCATCCAAACATACAAACATGTCTTTCTTTCTTTCTTTCTTTCTTTCTTTCTTTCTTTACATATGGTCATAATATTACTAGACTTACTGTCAGCCATTGTCAGTCTAAAGTCGGATTTATGAAACCTCTACATGTATATGAGGATTTAAAAAAGTGGATCTTGGGAAGCATGAGAGCATTACATCAAGGTTTTTAAGGATTACACCTCTATCCTGCTTTTCTTGAAAGAAGCCCATCAGCCCCGAAGGTCCAGAGGGTCAGGGGAATAAAACAAAGAATTAAGAGAGGGAGCTTTGGTCTAAAGGAACATGGGCTTCTCCCTTTATCATGGCAAGAGTCAGGACAAAATGTTCACATCCACCTCTGATTTAATATCAAGCCGTGTACATTTAAATCACAGCTGTGTCTTAATAAGCATTTTCATCTATTAATCAGTTGGGGTGTTTTTCAGTTTGTAGTTTCAGATCAACAAAGTATGTGTGTTAAAGCAAGGGTGCTATTTGTTTGGTTTCAGCATTGTGGCACGTGTTAATGTACTTCCCCTAAACCCCCCTCAGGGTGGACTGGGCTTGGATTATCAAGAGGCTTCACCCTTGTGTTTTACCGGAGGCCCTGGTCTGGTCTCCCGCGTTGCAGCCAACAGATGCTTCTCTCTCGAGACCCTTGCTAAAGGAGTTTGCAGTTTCTCAAGTGCTGCTGATACTAATCGGATCAGGGGCGACATATTGCTGGGGTGAAGGGGATTGTCATGGTCTAATGGGGACACGAGTACAGAGTTAGACGAGGTGAAGGGTTTGTGTTAAATCAAGATGGAAAGAACAGTGAGAGAAGGTGGAGAAGAAGCAGATGTGATAAAAATGTTTTCTATTCAAGCAGAGAGGAAATACATTTAGAGTAGGATCAGTGATTTTCATTCAGTTCTTTACTGCCAGTGTCTAATTACACAATTTCAGTCACTATATTAATCTGATACATAAGATTCAAGTCTGGAAATTTATTTGACCTGAAATTATTCATTTTTGAATAGTTTATAATTTAGAAAATAGTTCCAAGAAACACAGATTTTGCCACTGATGTAAATACCAAATTATTTGAAAAATAGCCCTCATTCACTTTTAAAAAGAATAATAAGGCATGTGTTCCAGGTGGCATCAACAGTTTTCTATTTTGTGTAGACGCTAGTGTTCCTTTCTGTTTCCTTACAAGAACTTTTTTTCTGTCAATTTCATCTGACAATTAATTTCATCCTAAATGTGAATAAAAGATGCAAACCTCACCTCCCCTAAAGCTCACAGCTGTTGAGGTGAGGATGACTGCATTAATGTTTTGATTGTGTTTGTGTGGTCTAGAAGTTGAACATGACTCACAACAGAACAGTCCCATCTCAGTAAGTAGGGGTCCAGAAGGCCTTTGAATAGTGTTGCCTTGGTGATGTTGACCTAAGCCCATTAGTGGAAAACACCTGCATTTTCTTTTTGGTTAAATTCATACATATGTTTAATGAGCTTTTCTGACCGGTTAGAGCCCAGATCCAAACTTAAACCTTTTATATCGCTTTCTCAACTGCAGGTTGCACCCAGGCTTTGTATGTTTTGTTGAAGAAAGGAGAGGTACATTTCAGTACTGTTATTTGTATTTTTTTGACTCTTATCTGAAAAGTAAAAACAGAACTGTCTGTGCTGGTACTCCTCATTTTTGTAATTATTTAGAATCTCTTGTTTGGCAGCTATTGATATACTGTTTATTGCTTCAGTAAGTAAAATCAGATCACATATTGTTCATCACTTTAACCCATCAGGAGCAGTATGCTGAATTTCAGCTTTTAACAGACAGCTTTTTATTTTTCCGAAGCTTGTGTAGTGAGAGTTGCTGTATGAATCCCTTGTTGCAAAGTAAAACAGCACACAGGATGCAGCAGGACTTCGTTAACCTTGGACAGTCATTGGGGGTTTGGTTAAGGGGTCAGGGTGTAACACACAGATCCTGTTAGAGGACAGTGAATAGAAGGCTGACCCCAGACTAAAGGGACTATGCATGTAAGATTCTCGCTGCATACAGGTGTATTTAGTGGAACAGATGGCACTAGCCAAATTAAAAAGGCTCAGTGATGCAAATCAGAAACGCTCTCCCTTTCTCCCCTCATGTTGTGTGTATCCAGTGTTTGTAGTATTTAGTAACTACCAAAGTACAGATCACACATGCATAATGATCAAATCAAAAGCAAATGAGTAATGCTGTCTAGAGTTTTCCCTACCCTAATTTTGTCACTGGGAAAAAACACTGCTTCAGTAACCATGAAAATATTTGTCGTCTCTTGGAAAAAAATCTTGATCCCTTTAGTGTCTTTCTGAGGAACAAGACCATTATTGTGAACTATTCAACAAACAGGCTTACTGTAAGAATAGAAGGTGCATTTAACCCACATATATTAAAGCACTCTACTGTCTCACATAGTCAGGGCACTCCAATGATCAGCTGTTTCTATTGTCAGTGTTGTATGTGTAAAAACATGTCTGTGTGCATCTGTCATCACTGGTGTCAGACAGACATCAGCTGGATTTCCTCTTTCTGTCTGTGGACTTACCTCTGCTACTCACAGTGTCATGTTTCCACACAGTGATGGTTGCTGCCATGGCAGCAGTGGTTTAGGAAGATGTAAATAGACAACACCAGGGAGTCTGAGTAGACAATGACTAAGTGGTGGTTAGTGGCTTAGGAAATGGATCTTAATGAAGGAAGAGCCTTAAGCTTGGCTGTTGTCACATTAAAGGAAATTTGTTAATTGTGCAGGAAAGAAAAACATATTCAAACCACAACTTTTTTCTGTGTCAGCATTATAAAGGATGTATTGGTATTTGGTAACTGGTAATTTTGGTGTGCACATAAGAAATCTGATTACTTTGAGATACAATTTAGAATCTGAACAATAAAATGTATCTACAATTTAGATAACTCTGCTGTTATCTAAATTGTATTAACATCAATGTTAGGACTTGGGAAATCTCGCAACAATTTTATAGATTGAAAATCGATAATGAAAGACAGTAATGTGCTTGCTAATACATACAGCTACTATATTAATATTAATGTTGATAATAAAGTGAGTAGTTTTAAGAAATGGTGCACACCATCATTTTACATCTAAGATCTTATAGAAATATAAATAAGCATTGTCACCACTGAATCAAGAAAATAATGATATGAGGAGTTTAGAATTAAAGTAGTGATTTGTTTCTGCAGCTCTGCTTGTAACTAAGCCATGACCTCTTTATTTCACCCAGTGTCATAAGAAGTATTTTGGAAGATCTAATTGTAAAATACAGTATCATATTTATAACCATGTTTTCATTAGTGTGTAATCAGACTACAAAAAAATAATCATTTTTGTATCTTGTCTTTTTTTTTTTTTTTTTTGTAGGCCTAGCGGTGATATCCAGTGTAAAGATGCGTTTATGTTCCTTGGGACCAGGCAAATAAATCAGTACAATTAACTGGGTTTTTATTTTCTGAAAATCATGAAAAAATGCCTAAATTGTGAAATCCTCATCTTTAGATGTTTTCTTCCTCAACAAAAATTTTAAATGCTGTATTTGTTTGTTGTGACATATTTGTTGTGAAAATATTTCTTCAGTTGTGATTTTGTGTTGAGTGCTTTTATATATTAAGAAAAGGAATTAAATTTACAAAAAAAACTCAAGACTTAGATTTGTTGGGTGTATTAAAGTAACACTTGTCCATTGTGTTTTGTATGTGCAGTACTTCCCGGGCCGTCCTATGGTGATGAACTTGTTGCAGTCTGCCGACTCTTGGCTTCAGAAGCAGACTGGTGATGCTGTGTCCTATGAGGCATTCAGGGAGATACTGGACAACTCAGAGCAGGTGAGTCAAAACAGATGTATGATATCAATGTAATGTAGCTTCAACTGTCTTGCCATCCAAACAGCCAAACCATCAGAGGAACCTTGTTATTCTGTTGTCCATTTTTGGGATACACTGGTTTCCGATATGAGGCTTGGATTATTGATATGATATGAGGACATTGGTCTGGAAGTAACCTTCACTTCCTACAAGGTCACTTCAGTTTGGCCACTTTATTAGTTCAAAGCCACCTCAGGGAAGCTAAACAGATGCTGGTGGGAGCAACAAAATACCAAAACAGGAGGAAATTTCCAACAAAAACACACGACACAAAAAGATAAGAAGTTTCTTTGTAAAGATAAATACCCATATATTTCAATATGTACTTTGTCCTTGTCTCACTGCCAGCATATACAGCTGAAAATCTATGTGTTGTTGTCTTTGGAATGAAGCCTGCATTCCTCCGGTATATTGCTCCTCACAAATTGAAAGAGTCACTTACTTACATCATTAGCTTTTAGCAAGCAAATCAATGGATCAATGAATCAATGGGAAGGTATGAATAGACTTCGCCTAGGAGGAAATGGACTTTATACATGCACGCATGTACACATTCCAAATCTTTACTATTGACATGTGAGTAACCCTGTCAATCACCAGTGATGGCAAGGCAGAGCAGGGAGAGAAACGACTTTATGTCAGAGAAAATATGTTGCTGGATTCAGCTATGGCTCATGGTTAGAGATCTGGACTGCTTCTGTTCATTAGTGGGGGGTCTATGCCATTAACCTGGGTGAGATTGGCTTCACATTGATTGAAAAAAAAAACTGCCCAGAGGGGCTTTCATTAGGTTGAACAAGTTGGAAACTATTAGAGAAGCTATTCCCTTTGGAGAATCTTTGTTTATTATTTGACTGTGTTTTGGGGTATTTTTGTCTTCTCTAAGTTGCCAGACACTGCTTTACCTGAAGGATTGACCTGGGTTGGCTGTCAGGGTTCACAGCCTCACTTCAGACGGTATCCATGTGGAGTGTGGACTCTGTTCCATGTTCTTACAGTTCAGGCCATGAACTCCTCAGGTAAACACACATTCACAGTCTGTGATGCTATGAATGAAGGGGGCCACTGAGGGTTCACAAAAGGCTCAAACGAGGATGAAGACTTTTGTGTGTCTTTGTAAACAAATTAGTTGTGGAATGTTTGCTTGGCTGACCCAGTTTAACGTCAGTGAGTGACAGACACATGTGAAAATCAAAGTAAAGTTGACCAGGTGTTGACCAGATGTTTTTACATTTTCCTTTTATATTTTTGTCCAGTTTACCAAAATTGCCTAATTGTGACATTGTGAAAAGGGATTATCTTAGATTAGTGGAATGTTAGTGGTTAATAAAACAGGCAGATGACGGGAGGTTCCGCTCCTGGCAGTGTTGTTAATCTCTCTTCAACACACACACAGAGAGGTTAATCCCAAGGTTTACAGACCATCATGTGACTTGCAGATGGGCCGGCCAAAAGAGTTTCCATCTGGACCCCACGGACCACTGAAGGATACACACACACGCACACGCACACGCACACACACACACACTGTGCAGCATTGATCTGAACATAAAATAGAATTCATTTATAGACAATCAATACACTGTTAAAAAGTGTGAACCCAACACATCCCATCCTTGTTTCATATATAGCGAACACACATTCAGACTTCCACTGTTTCATCTCTAGGTCCTGCTAAGCCAAGAACAAAAGCAAAACAAATCAGCCAAAATATGTTTGTGGACTGTTGAGGCCCTGAGACAACAGCCTGGCCACCATTCACACAGAGTGTTAACTGTATTTAATCTTCAGATTGGGTTATCCTATTCGCATAGATTATTCAACTCAATATGGGGTTAACCCAGCTCTGTGTGACTCCTGGCCTACATAACCGTGGGAATGCAGGAGGTTGTGGGTCTGCACAGCCATTAGTAAGCAGCCTTTCAACCTACACTGCAGCACGTTGTAATGTACAGCCATACAGTAAGTACATTAACCACAGCAGGTGGTTATATTTTATATGCAAATTAATGACAGTAATTCTTCTAAACATCCTTCTTTGCCATGTTATTACAGTAGTAGTGGCAGTCTGTCAGTTTGGTCTGCTACTCTGGTCTAGAGTAAAAGATTCCAATGACCACCACATTGACTAAAAAAAGCTATGAAATTTACTGGTAACAGGTTAAAATTTTCACCATACAGAACAACTTTATTAATATTAGACCACCACATTTCAACTAGTGGCCATCATCAAGGACATCAAATAGACATTAATAGCACCATTAAAAATATTTCTGAAGAAATGTATCCGTCATTGTTAGATATATCAAATGGTTCCCAGGTTACATATGTATGGCAAACTTCTGGGGCTGCCCCAACCAAAGAGTCACTGCCTTTCCGTGATTTGAATAATTAAATGTATATTTGCAGCTAAGGAAAGTAGTTTTAGCTCTACAATTATTATATCCACAAATGTACAGTATATCAAGGTGGATTTTACAATGTCATTTCACGTTACTGTGTAAAAAATTTACTGTCATAGGAGCTACTGTGTCTTTTGTGTGACACAGTTTCTGTGTGGGTTCTAGAGTATGTTAGTCCTGCCTGATTGGTTTGACATAACGTTCTATAACTTATTGATAACAAACTGATGAAAAAAATGGCATTTTGAACACATATCTGCCTGCTGAAATCTAAGACAAATGTTTGAAATCATATTTTGGAAAAAAAATTAAGACTCATAGTTCCATAGTTGTGACTATATCTCTCAGGGCACTGCTGTAAGCTCAGTCTACTTTGTTGTTTCATATACTCAATGTTTCATGTAACATAAGTGACTTTCTGTTAAATGTTCTGGTGTTTTGGCTTTCTCCTTCAGATCCCCAGGAGGTTCTGTCTGCAATGAGGGACTACATTGATATATTCTTTGGCTGCAGGCCATGCGCTGAGCATTTCAAGACCATGGCAGAGGAAAGCATGGCAGAAGTAATCACCACAAAAATGGCTGTACTGTGGCTTTGGAACATCCATAACCGTGTAAATAACAGACTGGCAGGTAAGAGGTCACTCTCCTTTAAATTAAATGTTTATGTGTATTCTAGCTTTGAGCAAAAAAGGCACATTTCATTACCACAATTACCACAAAAGGCTTTATGCAGGCAAAAGTACAAAAAAGAAAGAATGATTAAAAACAGCAAAAGTAAGCAAGAGTACATATATTAGAACCATAAAACCAATGTCATGTAACACATTCCACCAATATAGCAAATCAAATTTTATTTATATAGCGCCAAATCATAACAGAAGCTATCTCATGACACTTTACATATAGAGCCGGTCAGAACCAGACTCTAAATAATATATTCAGAAATACAACATGAAACTGTATCACACAAAGAGGAAGGACTATAATTCTGTGAGTTCTCTGGACCCAAGTTTGTCTCAGATAGACTAAAAGGATGTTAAGCATGTCTGTGAAAACATCTTTTTATTGCTCTTAAATGAAGGTTCAGAAAAATGTGCAAAAAACATTACATTGGAACTGTTGAACTAAGAATTAGATACCCCACACTTTGGTTTATTTCACCTGCTTTCCATTGTTTTCTACACATGATGTCCTCCTGTCATGAATTTCTCCATCTTCCCATTTGGTTTATGGGATTCCCAGTACTACCTAGCTACATTTTTACGGAAGATTTCATTTGCCCTCATGGTCACTTCTTCGTAATAAGACTAAGGAGGGTGAGGGGAAGACAAAGGCTGGATCCTCAGATCAGACACCAGCTGTCACCCCGTCTCAGTCCTTCTAGTATCATCTGTTTCTTTCTCAGTTTTCTCCTCACCCCCTCTACCATTTTCCATCCTTCATGTAACTTTTTTCATGCCTTCTCTCCACTGTCACCTCATTCATGTCTCATCTTCAGCTAATTTGACAAATCTTACTGATGCACCTTTTCCTTGTGGGCTCACACCACTGAATCCACCCTCCATTGTGCTGTTGGACTTGTTTGTTCTAGGACTCTGAGGCTTTATGTCCTATCATACGATTAAGGAAAGTAATGCAACATGTGTATTGGTGATGCAATGTATATCCTGATTCAGAAGTCATAATTCAAAATGTATCATATTACAGTTCTGTAAGTAAAACTATATATCATATTCTTAAAATTGATTTTACAAAACCTATAGCAGCATGAAGTTCACAGCACTGTATGTATGAAATAAGTCAATGTTCAAGTGATGTGTCCAATAGTCAGATGGAAATGAGGTGAGCTGACTCAATATAACCTGAGAGCGGGCAAGGAACTGGAGAAAATTACCAATTTAGTATCATCTGTTATGAAATTATTACATACACAGAAAGGACAATGATCAACAATGACATCTACTTTGTTTGCAGTGTCTTTGGGCTGAGCAATGCATTAAATGATGAAATTTCCTTCCAAAATCATAGAAGACATGTAATTGCACTCAGCTGCCGGGAGTTTTCTCAAGTACAATGGAACCGAATACACAATATTAAGACTCAGAATTTCTTGTTTAATAATATTTTTAGTGATTTATTTATTTTTTGCAGTATTTTGTTATTAATATGTCTCATTCTAAAATATTTGAAATGATAAAATAATTCTAAAACAGTTTTTCTAAATAGAACTATTCAATTCATCTACTGATAATTCTTGTATTTTCCTGTATTATCGAAGTATATATTGCAGAAAACAATTCTGTTTTAGTTTTTCAATATTTGCCCACAAGCCTTCTCTATAATTCAGTAGATAGTTTTAGTAGATACTACGCAGACATAACAGTATGTAGAGGTTTTGTTTTCCTTTATGGCAGTATATTTTCTGCATTTCTAATTCTTACGTGATCCAAACTTTTAACTTCCCCTTTGTTTCTTTGTGGGTTTTCACTGTTCATTACCTGCTATATCAGCACATCCATCGTACATCCTCTGTTCTCTGTGTTCATCTGAATTAATAGGCATAGGACTGTCATTAACAGCCCAGTTTGTTAAATCACTGTCTTTTGTTTGAGTTGCTGCCCCCTGTTGTGTCTTAGAGACAGCATGTGTCCTGAACAGCAGAAAGACCTCCGTCTCCTGACACACCTAAACCGTATTCAGTCCCTTCTCATCCATCTTTCCTCTCCTTGTTCCTCAATTCCTATGTCCCTCTTTTCTCTTTTTCCACTCCTCATCCCCTGAGACTCATATCCTCCGCTTAACAAGTAATAGCATAGCATCCTCTCCCCAATGTGTCCCTCAGGAACCAGCCCCTTTTTTCCCATACATACACAAGTACACACACAATTCCCAGGGTATTCTGTGACAGCAGGTGGCAAAAACCATGAAACAAGCACCAAGCCACCCATACACCCACCCCTCCCCTCTCCTGCCAGCAGTCAAGCCCCCTCCCAAACACACAAGTTGTGGCGTGTGGCAGGCAGTGGTCCTCAGGGGATAAATGGGGTGAATCAGAGAGAGGGTGGAGCTGAGGGTTTGGCTGTGTTTGTAGCAATGAGTGGCAGCATCTCCCAAAGGACAGCACGTTCCATCCAGCCAACCCCTCCTCTCCCCTTGGCCTGAAGTGAAGCTCTTTAGCAGGCCTCCCCACCCCTCCTTTCAGGAGCAGCCATGCATGAAAGAGCAGCTATTTGTAAAGCGACCCAACAATTAATTTAGCTGGCAACAAAGAGGCCCCAGGGCCCTCAGCCTTCTTCTTGCACCAGCAGAATTAAGACCCGTGGCAGCTCAATCCTGTTGCTGCTTGTCAACAGGCGGAAGCTGATTCACATATCTACAGACAAAATGAGACGGCTGCAGCAACCTGACTGCCTTTACACTGTGTGTTCATCAGCAGAGATACTCACAGGCTGTGCATTTTTTCATGTAGGATGAAAAGCAAGTGAAGTGTTATTTTTTACTACCTTTGCCATTGTGGTTGTAATGGTGCAGTTTTTAATTACAAAAGAATGAGGATGGATTAAAGGAATATCTCTATAATACTTTATATTTTGTGTGTGTTTACATAATCCAGTGATTTTGTAACTCTGACCCTTTAAAACCAGTTCCACCTCTTACATATTATCACACAACCAATAGAAAGTGGACAGAAATCTCAGTAGAGGAATATACTTTATTACTCTCACTTGTGATCATTATCGATATACTGGCTCCAGAACATCAGCATTTTAATCAAAACCTATAGCACAAATGGGCATGTAGCAATGTGTAGCTGATTTTTAAAAAGATTCTCTGCAAATTTTTCAACATTGTTTCATCTTGGTTGTCAAATTCTGTGAAAACTCACAACACAATGTGGGAGAATGCAGCATTAATGCTGAGACATACGGACCAAAAATCATATGTAGATATATTTTGCCTGATTGAGAACATGGGTAAAATTTTCAGTTGTAAGTCAAAGCCATACCAGACGTCACAACCCACTAGCACTGATAGCAGCAGCAAAACATGTTACACAATCCCCTGCACGTTAGTATAACGGAACCCTTTTACTGCTGACAGACTCTAAAGAATCACTATAAACAGACATTAGCTGGCCTAGCGACATTACACATAAAAACTACCCATGATACAATGCTCTCTGTTGTACACCACAAGTCCACCAGTGTTTTCCTTGTACCAGAGAACCATAGGAGGGAGTGAGCAAAGTGAAATAAGCAATAGAAATTTCATTGTTTGTCATATAGCAAGTTAGTGCACACATTTTGCATTTTTCCCTTTTATGGCTTTCTTCTTGTCCAGGTACACTGGTATCTTAAGCTATTATAGACAAACCGAGTACAGTAGAATTACAAAAAATATGTATCTTAAAAGCTTATCTATTGACAAGCTTTGACAATTAGCATACAGTATTAATGCTATATTATAATTTTTAAATTATACATAATTACTATTATAATATAATGTGGTATATTATTATGATATTGTGAGTTATTCAGTGATTCCCATCCCTAATCCCCAAAGTATCACTCTAATTTTTTGGATTTGTCCTGCACTATTATCCCTTTCACAGGTTTTTTTTATTTAGTTGTTTTTTTAAACAAGCGGATGAGGCTGGACTTGAATCTGGGCTGCTGTGGTCAAAATTCAGCCTTGTAGGTGGTACATGCTTTAGCAGATGAGCTAGCAGTTCTTTTTCATCCTGTAGAGAGCTGCACAATATTAAGCCAATTATATAATCACAAAAGGCTTGGTTTTAAAGGTCCAATATCTGGTGCTGTGTTGAATTCAGTGTCTCTGGGCTGAGAGTGGTGGTAAGTTTTTGTATATTTTGTGCTGATTTAAACTTTGCTTTGATTTGGGGGAAAAAAATGCATATTTGTTGATCACCAACCATTACCATTTACCATTTACTTGAGAACTAAGCAGGTAGACTTAAATCACAATACTTAACTGGTTGATTCATGCACACAGACTACATGCGCACAGACTACAACCTTAAAACATCTAAACACTCCCTTAGTAAAATATACCGAAATCTTTAGGAGTAAAAAAGCCATGTGGATGTAAAATCTCCTGACATCAGCCGTACTCCAAAGCATGTTTTTGCACACCACACTGAGCTATTGCTCAGTGTGGTGTGCAGTGTAAGTGAGCCTCACTTACAGAATTAGTGCTGAGGAAGCTAGTTTGACGTGCTGAACAATACATATTTATACCCGATGAATATGTATGCCCAGCAGTGATGACATCTCTGTGACAGGCCATTGTGGCAATCTCAATATAGCTGGTATGGCTAAAGTCACCCTGGCTGCAAACGTGGCAAGCTGATTAGAATAAGGAAAGAGCTGTGTGGGCACGTGCTCTCACCTGCTGAAATGTGTAAAAGCCCCCACCCACCCATCCAGGACCCAGTAAAATTGATGTATCCTTTATGTAAAATACTGTATGCAGAGTATGTACACACATGCATATGACAGAGATTAATCTTGAGTGGTGGAGAGAAGGAGGGAGAGGGGACGGAGGTGGTGGAGGATGTAAATTGACAATGCTGTAAAGTGACAGACCTGCTGCTGCTTGCTTTTTTTTTTTTTTTTTTTTTTTTTTTTTTTAGGAACACACAAACACAAAAACACACACAATAGCCTCTTGGTGACAACAAGCAATTTATTACTAGAGGCTGCCCTGTGTGTGTGTGTGTCCTTGTGGGCATTTGTGCACAGCTTGTGTATAAGTATGTTTTTGTGTGTGTGTGTGTGTGTGTGTGTACACATATTTCTCTGACAGTCTGTTTCATTGTTTGGATGCATGGGTGTATGTAAGTGACGATGGATGTTAGCAGCAGCAGCAACATAAAAGAAAACATGTTAAGGGAGAAAGTTTTAATTCATTAGAAGGGTGACTCCCCTCTGAGGTTTCTGTTGCTCCCATGTTCAATTTGGAGATTGGACTTGCTTTCAAAGGGGTGTGAAGGGACAGGACAGGTGGTCCAGAGCATCAAGGTCTGCCGCCTGAAAACACGGATTATGTGCATACATGTGTGTATGTGGGAAGCTGTCCACTTTGGCCACATCTATTATCTCACCAGCCCTCCCACTGGGACATCCCAGAAGCCCATTGATCATTGTTAGACCCTGTCATGCACACACACATAAACACACAAAAATATCAATCCCTAGATTACATGCACACAAAAACACTGATGTGCTTCATCCACCACACACAGACATATGATTTACATATACACCCTTAAACACATACATACACATATGCATATAGGCACTTAGTTTTTACGAGGCCTGTGACAAGATCAAATGGGTTCAACACAGATTGCATCCAGTCCTCAAAGCACTTAGCTCCTCAAGTAACAAGGAGGACAGAAGACACAACAATAGATAAAGCGGCTGACTGGAAGAGCTGCTTGGTACGTGGCAATGAATCAGGATCCATGGAGCATTTTCTGCATCACCTTGTGTATCTGCTGTAGATGAATGGGATGAATTGTTTGTAACATAAGGTACAAAAGTCTAAAAAGTACAACATTTAGCTTCCTTCACTGTTTAGGTATTGGATGATAATTACAAGAATTTTCAGTACTGCCTGGTTAATAGTTGATAAATGTTGCATTTTTCATTTCCAAATGCTGAATTGTGATTCACATAAACTTATACCCACGGTGGTCTTTTGTCCTTCCATCTGAAATAACCATTGCTTTCCTGAACAGTCCTGACTCTGTGTCCACCTCCCCCCAGGTGCACTGAGTGAAGACCCCAATTTTCCCAAGATCGAGTGGCCTTCACCAGAAATGTGTTCGGCCTGCCATACGGTGAAGGAGAACGGAGACCACAAATGGAATCAGGAGGAGGTTCTTCCTTTCTTCGTGTCTTACTACTCCAAAAACACAATCCTCACAGGTACATGGTGTAGATGTGTTAAGACCTCACAACAGAGATGCACCAGTTTGCATAGTCTTTCGATGACATATAGAAACATTTTTGTAAATTTCCTTTAAAGAAAAATGTAGTTGCTTGGAGCTGCATCAGGCTTTTAGGCATCCTCAGGTTATTCTGTACAGTGTTTTCCTATGAATCCAACTGAAATGGAGCACAGTATATTCCACTTTGTGTTATTACTGTCAACACCGTAGCGTTCATAGATGAACCGTTGCTCAGCTCAGTTTATCAGCCGGACGCTGCTACTGCAGAGATGTGTGATCTTCATTTCACTTAACAGGTCACCTCTAATAACTTCTTGTTCTTTGTGCCTTCTTCACTCATAGTGCAAGTTCCACACTGACATGATTTTTTTTTTATAATGCTGCGCAGTGCAGTCAGTAGATTCATTTAATTTTTTTGACTCTTCTTGCAGTTGTCAGCAAAAAATCAATGATCTAGAAAAAGTTTTATTGTTTTAATTTTGACTTGATATATTTGTTTCTTTAGTTCTGAAGGTCAGTGTCTCATTCCTGATGTTTCATGAGACTAAAAAACAATTGGTTCTTTCACAAACATTTTCCACAAAACCAATTATGAAAAAGGCCCTTTTTCCTTCCTGTTCTGTCTTCACTTATACAATCGCAGCAGCTTTTCTTACCTCAGATAAGGCTCTGAGACTTAGTGAGAATTGTTCACTCAGAGCAGTGGAGATGAGAGAGGCACTGGAAAAACACTTTAGAGGGGCAGGATCAATCTTCCACTGAATATTAAATTACTGGTCACAAACTATTGATCACATTTCTAAATAATAGAGGCATAGGGCCACTACTGATAATTCCATATTCATGTATCGATTTTTTTTACAGATGCAAAGACAGTAGGAAAGATGCATGACAATTATATTCCAAGTTATATTCGTTGCACAGTTTTTCAGTTGGGGCCCTCACATCTGAATCTTTTATACCAATGTAGTGATATGAATCAGTGAATTTTATGTAAATCTGACAATCATACTATCTGATCATATGTCCAGTCGATCAATCCATGGATTTCTGCCTGTTTACATACTTTAAATATAAGAAGTTTTAGCTCGTCAGAGCAGATCCACTAGATGTTCTTTGTCTTTTCAGACTACCTTGAAGCTGAAAGTCTGATTTTGGAAAAACAGAGGGAAAAACATGCTTCAGAAGCAAGAAGACGAGCTGGAAGACAAGCTGGAGAGGCCACAGGCCCCATGATGAACCCTCTATCAACACAACCCACTGTGCAAGAAGGTGAAGAGGAGGAGGACGACGAAGAAGAGGAAGAAGGGCCTCAGGGTGAAGCAGAGGTAGATGAAGAAGCACATGATGTTGATGGAGGAGCAGCAGAAGAGATGGTGGGTAAGACATCTGAGTCTCCCTGGTCCAAAACAGACCTAGGGAGCAGGCAGCAGGCACACAGGAAGCTGAGCATCGTGGGAATAAGGATGCGAGAGCAGCAGGAAGACATCGTGGATTTGGACTCCTTCGTCAACCAGCACTACAAAGCCAAGGCGCTACGCCTCGCTGCGTCCAGCCGAGTCAAACAACGCACCCTGCAGAGGAAGGAAGAGCAGGAACTGGCACCAGTGTTTGGCCTTGGCATGGAGCTGGATGGGGGCCTCGGCATGGTCGGCTTGCAGCCGCTGGAGACACACTTTAACATAGATGTGGGGCAGCAGGGGAAACGACTGCAGAAGCGAGAACTGACAGGGGAGTACTATGGTGCAGAAGCAGAGATGAGCCATAGGAGACGCTGGATGACGGCGTTAAGCATCGGATTCTCCAAAGTGGACATCAGCCTGTGTGTCATTCTTTACTTCCTCTCCTTTATGTGTCTTCTGGCCATGTACCTGTTCTTTAAAAACCGGCTGAGGCCACGGCGAGCAAAAACAGCCCTACCTTGAACCAAAGAGTATTCACAGTGTGACTTACCTGAATGACTAACATCCCTTAGGTTCATATGGCACAGATTGGGGTTAATGTGAGGGGGAGTGTCCAGGTTAGTTACACTCTAATTTGCCCACTTGACCACAGCCACAGAAGGCAGAGGCCTGGTTCAATGATGTCTTACCCATTGTTGTGATTGTGGTAAGTTTGGGAGTTGGAGAGGAGGAGAGGGGAAAATTAGCAGATTAACTTGAAAATATTTTTGGAAAAAATCAGTGCAGTTGTGTAAGCTTATACCTAATCTGACCACCAGAGCTTTTCTCAGCTGTGGAAAATGTGAGCATAGAGACATATATTTCTATGACTTTGTTTTTGTGAGCAAGTGGAAGATGATCACTTGAGCTTTTAATTCTGTTTGACCACTTAGAGAAGAAATTAAACCCAATATGAAATGAATGGATTTTTAAAAATGTATATGAAATTAATACAACTAGTGTGTATTTTTTTCTGTTTCACTGAAGTTATGTGTCTTTATATATGATTTTATAAAATTTAATAAGAAAATTAAAATCATTTACACTGCTGCTCTGTGTAGTAAAAATAGGACCAAAAATCATGTTTTAGGATTGTTTCCTATATATTTAGTGTCTGATTGTGAATTTTTAAAGGCCAATATAATAATGGAAAAAGCCTGAGAAAAAAAATCTGTACTGTCAGAAATGTGCAATTTTGACCTAGAAACTGGAAAAGTGTTGAAATTCAAAGAAATAAATTAGTAAATCAGTCAAACTAAACTCCAAAAATCTAGGCAATTCTTTGGACAAGTTAAATTGTTTAGCTGTTATGGTGTCTCAGTTTTAACAGTTGCTCCTGAGCCTCTATAAGAGCCAAATTCTGTGTGTTAAATGTCTTACTGGCACCATCACATTAATCTCTAATATCTATAAATAAAAGTAATATAATAGGAAATATTTGAATGATTTTCCTTACATAGTGGAACAGCTGAATGTGAATTAAAACACCAGTGATTTATGCTACATTTCACAAGACTTCTAGTAAAGTCTTTTTTTCTTCCAGGCAGTGTCTTGATGTTTGGGATCATGTCCCATAATTCATTTTGTTTTGTCCTATATCAGCAGGTCCACTCATGTGTTGTAGGAGAATTATTGCAGTGTGTTTTTGAACAGTAGCAGGTCCCATTAATGTCCACCAGAAACCAATGAGACCCGTTGGCTGTTGCACTGGTGAGGCTTGGATAATGTTATACCGACAGTTACATCACTTCTGTGAATATTACATCACACTGCTGAGTCCACAGATGCACCTGCTCAACCGCAGATTCGGTTTATGAAGTGTTGTATTCTGAGCGACACATGTTCACACTGGAACAGGTTTTAGAATAAGCAGGATTTATTTTTTTGGCCAGTGTCCACAATGTAAATCTTTACTTTTCATCTAAGGGAAAACACTGATTCTGTTTTTTGTTTGTTTCTTCACTTCTGAGTTCAATAAAATTATTTTTGATAAGGACTCAATACTCGGAGCTGTCATTTAACTCACCACATGCCACTACCAGCTGTGTGGTCTCTGAGGTCCAAATATGTTTACGTGAGTGCGTTATTGGATTTAGGTTTGGGAATAACAAGTTTATGTTTGTTTTTGTTATGACCAAGACTACACAGACATTAATGAGGGGAATAGGGAGTTGGCTGTAAAAATGGGGGTTGAACTATCCAAGGTTGAAGGAAAAAGCCTGTTGCCATCTGCTGTGCAGCACAAGATAAATCCTAACAATTTCATTGGGATTATATCAAGTGAGTAATCCAGCTTTCCTTTAGGACTAGAGCGGAGAGATTACCCTTGAGGATTAGCTCCCAGCAGATAATAAACTTTATTAAAATGTAATCGGCTTTTGTGGGTGTTCTTCCCTCACACACACTTGGAAGTGGGC
>JAPQRP010000020.1:34634950-34649465 GCA_037367295.1 Apogon hyalosoma
CTTTCTTTCTTTCTTTCTTTCTTTCTTTCTTTCTTTCTTTCTTTCTTTCTTTCTTTCTTTCTTTCTTTCTTTCAACAGCTAAACAGGATCAGTATATCTGGGCTTTTTCCTAAATCATCTTTGAAAGGTTTTAATGCTGAGAGTTTGAATCAGGCCTAAAGAGCTCTGACAATTCTGAAGTTACCTGTGTTAATCCCAGCCAATGGGGGCAGCAGGGTTTGCATGTTCAAACCGTGGTCACAGACACATGTGACCAAGGAGCACGGGATGTTGGGCTTAAACACACAAACACACACATACACATACCCATTCTTCCATGGACACTCGTGCGTGTGCTTCCCAGCCGTGATTTGGAGGCATCACCTTGCTCTTTTTATTTCTGTGGGCTGGCCGTGTGATTTAAAGCCTCCTCTGAGTCAGTCTTTTATTGGTTCTCCTCAGGGTGTGTTTACGGTGAGCACCCCCCCTTCCTCCTCCTCTTCTTTTCCCTCTCTTTTTCCTCTTCCTACTCTTTCTTCTTCTTCACCGCTGCTTCCTCCTCCTCCTCCTTCTCCTTCAGATATCGGTGCTTCATCTTTAAACACATAAACATGCAACCATGTACACACACTGGCACACAGACTGCACACAGTGCATTGATCCTCTCCATCTATCAACATGAGGACAGGTCTATCGTTAACAGAAATGCATTCCAGTGCTGATTTTTCCCTCTACAGCAGCTGGAACTACTATTAATACAGACACCGTACCATCATTCTTGGCTGCAGTTGAGGAAATAGCTGTCTAGCATGTGAAATTTTAATCTTGGTTGTTCTCACTATCTCCATCAGCCTGTAACATGGGTATAAATAGGAGAAGGATGTCAGTCGAAAGCCCTGTTGGTGTTTTGCATCAAATTATTGAATGCTCTGCACTGTCTCAATCTCTTTCTACTGCAGGCGTTTTGGAACAAAATGTGCATCATGCCAACAAGGGATCCCTCCCACGCAGGTTGTGCGGAAGGCGCAAGACTTTGTGTATCACCTGCACTGCTTTGCCTGCATTATGTGCAGCCGACAGCTGGCCACCGGGGATGAGTTTTACCTCATGGAGGATGGGAGGCTAGTGTGCAAAGTGGATTATGAGACCGCCAAACAAAACGGTAGGCTTGTCTGCATGGATCCAGCAACTGATGATGGAATAATACAGACAGATTGGTTTGTCAGATTAACTGAAACATCAATATCGGCAGAAATTTAGTTCAGTATACTGGCTGATGGCTAAAGTAGGCTTTGAGGGAAAATACTAGCTGAACAAATAAAAATACTATTTATAATTACCTAGATTTTTGCAGTTAGTTTGACATTAAGTTGCAGGGTTATTGATTAATTACATAATGATTATGTTCAGTGATTCATGGTTGTTGTATTTTGACTTTGCCTTCAGTTACAGTTATCTGGTTTCTAAAAAAGTTACAGTGTGTAATTTTTTCAGGGATTTATTTTGACTAATTAATTAACTGTCAGCCTTTTCATGCTTCAAACTATTACTACTAAAGTATCTCAGCCTTTAAAAATAAACCATTGAACAATTGTCCTGTTTGATAAAATAAATGAAAATATGAGTAAAAGAATATATAAACGTGGTGATCAGGAGGAAAGAAAATTAATCTGCAACAATATCTTCCTGGGTCTAAATTTTATTCCTATTTGTATTTTACACCTCCAAGTGTTTTCATTAATGTGACAAGGCTGAAGTACAGCAGATGGATAAAAAAGAAGAAATACACTAATAGAGTGAATGTAACAACTAAACGCAACTAAAACAGATTAAAGTAGACAATTAATACCCTTGTATATCATTTTGTTACAGCTGTACCCTGTCAAATCATGTTTAACTTTTTATCCAGGTTCAAGTAATATCAATATAATAATATCAGCCTTTAAAAATCCACTATCATCAACCTCTACAATGTGATGCATTTTAAATATACCTTTAGTTAACATTTAAAAATAATAATAATAAAAAAAAGACATCCAGGCTGATTTGAATCACAGTCCATGGTTGTCAGTGTTGGAGTGGCTTCACTTTGCCAGATCAGATAAATATAGCGTCTCAGTGGAGGCTGTGACAGATGCAGTGCAGTGACTATGGATCTATGGTGTTTGTCATTTGGGTGTACATTCTGTCTCTCTCTCTTCCCTCTGAGACTCCCATGCATCTCAGATTGATTATGTAAAGTGAAGCAATGCTCCTATATGGAGCAGCCCCAATAACTCTGTTCCTTTGGCACTTGGGCTGAGTAGATTTATGTCCTCTGCTGTGGGAGTGGGACAGATGCACAAGGACAATAATACACTTCTCATACATGACCGTTCACTTCATTTAACACACATATACTCCATGCCAGAGGCAAGAGGGCACCGCCTGTTAAGGTAATATGACGATGTATAAGGAGAACAAGTCACTCACGCTCTTGATGGTGTTTTCAGATGATTCAGAGGCAGGGACCAAGCGACCAAGGACCACTATCACAGCCAAGCAGCTGGAGACCCTCAAAAGTGCCTACAAAAACTCGCCGAAGCCGGCTCGCCACGTCAGAGAGCAACTGTCCTCTGAGACAGGGTTGGACATGAGAGTAGTGCAGGTACACAATGGTACTAATGCAGAATCTGCAGGTCCATCTGCACACCACAACATCTGCTTACCTAAAACTCAAATGAGTTCATGATAGTTTGTCAATGAATGTCTTTGAATGTAGATCATCTTCTTAAATTACTTATGTTTTTTTATCTCTTATTTTTGCTTCTACAATTTCTCTTATCACAAAGTCAAAGTAAATAGTTCCCAAACTTTTTCAGGATTTTCTAGATTGAAAAGATAAATCCAGTGTCTCCCCAGAAAATTAGCATCCATAAATGGCAATAAATCATAAATTCCTATAACGTCTACATATCTGTCTGTGTTTGATTAGATTTCGAGGTTCAGGATTGTAGGAAGAGAGAAAAGAAAAGGACTCTGTGTTTTGTGTTTTACTCTGACAGTTGGTGACCCCCCCCAAAAAAAAAAAAAACGTTCTGTGACCCATCATAGGTCCTGAATCTAAGTTTAGGGAATGCAGGATTAAAGAGTCTAAGATCTAAAATATAATGGAAATATTGAAGGATTTAAATAAAATAAACATTCATAATGAGAAGCGTTCTATTATTCCAGTCATTGTTATTATAACCCTTTATTTTCTTCTCTTCAGGTTTGGTTCCAAAACCGACGAGCAAAAGAAAAGCGTCTGAAGAAAGATGCAGGTCGACATCGCTGGTCTCAGTTTTATAAAAGTGTCAAACGCAGCCGAGGAGGAGCTAAGGTGGAGAAGGAAAGCTCAGCTGACGATGCAGGTCTCAGTGACAGCGAGCTGAGCTTCAGAGGTAGATATTGAGCCGCTCAGTTCAAGTTCATATCATTTCTTGTTTGAAAGAGGGATTCCTGAAAGGGGTCTGTCAGTCATGCTGTTGTGCTAATTGGATCAAGGGAGCCTACAAGCTGCTAAATGATACGGTTCTGAGTGCAGCTGCAGTTTAATGTGTCTTTGTGGAAATTCATTAGTTTTTCTTCCTCACTGCGTCACTCGGGCAAATCCAAATTGGCATCTCATTTCACATTCCCGACACCCAACGCTTGTTGCCACTGACACATCCTCCTCCCATGATTTTGTTGCTGTGATGGAGATGATTGGAAAACAGAGCAGGCTCTTAGTGGGATGCAAATGACAGTTTGGACATCTCTTTGTTATTTAATGTTCACAAAGCCCGTTTTGGGTAGCCATAAAAGTCTTAAAGCCACTTTTAAAAAAAGAAGGCAATTTTTATGAGAAATGAAAACATGGTGACAGAAACTCTATAAAGCATGTAAGGCTTTTAGTCAATTAGAGAGAAAGCGCTCTGGGGTATTGTTGTTATTCAAGCCACCCATGGGAGTGATTGATATGGAAGCAAATATTTTGTGCTCTAGTAATTGCACAAATACAGACTTGCTATGTTAGGGAAGAAGCTAAAGCACACACTTTCTCACCTTTACACTTTCAACGGCTTCTACTTACCTGAACAAAATAATGCTCTCATAATAAATTTCACTCATAAAAGCACTTAACTGAATTGAAATATAACAGTTACATAATGTTCATACTGTTGATGTGCATAAGTTTTTACACTTCTCATGCTAAGTGATGCTGTCTCCTCCATAGATGACCAGGTGCTGTCAGATCTCAGCCACACCAACGGGCTTTATGGTAGTGTTGGGGACGTGACCAACAATGGCATGTTGAATGGCGGCTTTTCTGTCGATGCAGCGGGGCAACCCTATCACGACATCCGAGCAGGAAGTCCCTACGGCCTGCCTCAGTCGCCTTCTTCCATTGCCTCCCTACCAGGCCACACCCCTCTCCTCAACAACTTGGGCTTCAACATGGACAGTCTGGTGGCGCAAGGTGGTCCCGGGGGGGTCGGACAGGCTCTCAGGGCCATGGCGGGAGGCCCCAGCTCAGACCTCTCCACGGGCAGCAGTACAGGATACCCTGATTTCCCCACCAGCCCTGCCTCCTGGCTGGACGAGATGGACCATTCCCAGTTCTGAGCGTGTGGAATCTGCGGTGCTACGAAAGAAAAAAACTCACAAGGCTTTTTACATTTCTTTCTATCGCCCTCTAAGACTCGTGTGTTTGTGATGTTGGGTGAAGAGGAGAAGAAAGACAAGAAGTGTGACTCTCAGTCCTTCAGCAGTCTAAGTGAGCAGTGGGATCGGGTCAAGATGTGTAGTCCTATATCGCAAACCGGAGAAATTCAGTGGAGGACATCTCCACGCTTAGTGAAATGACTGGACAAAACACACCTGAATGTTCAATCTCAACAGTGTATCATACTGTTTTCACTTTTAACTGACTCCATTTTGTTCTTTCACTCTTGAAAACTGATACCAGATTCAGGTGTTCCAATATGTTGGTGGATTATGCTCATGAGGAGATGATAATCTCATCCCCTCAAAAAAAGAACCACATCATCTTTGTTTTACAGCTACAACATTAGGGCTACAGTCTAGATCAAAGTCTTGATAAGACCCAGGAGGCACCTGCATGCTTCTGATTCATAATAATGAGTAGAACTGCTGTCTGGCTATATCAAAGCCTTTACATTGGCAATGCACTTTACTCTCCTCTTCTTTTTCCAATGTAAGGACAGGAATGCAGAGAGAATGAGAGAAAAAGAGGAGAGACATATGCACAAGGCAAAAACACAGTGTTTCATTGGGATAGAAATTTACAAGAACAGTGGCACAAGTGTGAATTTTGAACCATGAAAAAAATGTTTTTTAATGTATTGCTGAAGCTTACATAACTAAGTTATAACTAGGAAGTAGATGGCCGTTAGTCTGTCCGTTTGTCTGTCTGTCCACCTGTAGAAAGCTGATATTTCCTCCATTGAAATGGGGGTAAACATTATTTGTTACACAGCAGGTCTGTCGTCTCTATATTTATAGATGCTTGACTTGTTCTTGTCTGTGTAAAGCTGTCTGCTGTCGGAGCCCAGAGCAGAATCTGTCAGTATTAAATCATTTGTTTTCAAACTCACCAGGAATCAGAGCTGTGTGTTGGAGGACAGTCAAGAACTTCAGGGTTCGAAGGCAAAGAGCTGTTCTTGTACTACAGTACAGTGTATCCTAATACATTTAAGTTATTTAAATGCACAGAATACTTGCAGATTCTTCTACAAATATCACAAACATGCTACTGACATTCAAAACACCAACAAGTATTAGCAGGGACATTGTTAAAACAAACTCTCATTCTTGTGTTTCCTCAGTCTGATCCCGGCTTCCCGTGGTAATCTACTCAGTCCAGCAGAGCTTTAGCTTTGCCTCATATCAACCTACTTACTAACCCCAGATGTGGCATCAGGCAGCCCGCCTGGCTTCCATATCAGAAGGATTACCACTGTAAGTCCCCCCCACCAGTCAGGGTGATACTGCGGGATCAGCCATGGCTTCTGTGGTCGTTACAGTTCAGACCCACTTTCAGACACATGTGAGCTGTATCTTAAAGCTCACACAAGTAAAATAAGGGAGTTATTTACTTAAAATAAAATCTGTTTCTTAAGTATCTTCAATCCACAAACTGTAAGTGGAGCCAGTGATTTCATTTAACCTGGTAGTTGTGTCAAAATCAGTAGTTAATAAGATCTAGGGAAAAGTTTGCTTAAAAAACACATATCACCAGGAACTTAACTGTGCCGTCACCTTTTTGTACGAAAAATTGCCAAGTCCTTTTTCTTTCTTTCTTTTTTCAAATCCACTAAGACACAGGATTCAGAAAATCATATTCAAACACAAAACCACGTCAGTTTTGTTAAGTTTGTGTTGCCTCAGAAATTTGCATCGTAAGTGTTGTAAATTTTGTACAGTTTGAAAATGTGTTGACCGTCTTGTTTCATGAGCGCTATTTATTATTGCCATGTGTCTTTGAAAAAGATGTAAAAGAGAGCACTGAATTTATTCATTTATGCCTTCTGTGTAATGGTATGAACTGTGTACAGTCAAATCTATATGAGGAAATAAAGCTGAATTGTCTTTGGGTTAGCCTCTGTGCATGTCTCTTTAATAATGCAGCCTGCAGTGATGTATGTGAGACTTAAGATTTTCAGCTGAACTTTGTTTCCAATACATCAAAGGAAAAATATCTGCTGTAGGTGTTTTTATTATTTTGCCTTATCTAAACGCTCTTAGAGGGAGTTAAGCTGCAAATTCATTTACCCATTGAGAGCATTTACCACACACTTAGGCCTCTATTCAATTGTGGAGATCCATTTAGTACCACCAGCAGACAGTGGTCAGTCAGTTAACAGTGATTGATGCTGCTTTCCTCTCTTGCTCTTGGAGTGGGGGTGACAAGAAAGATACATGAGGAAGAAAGAGATAAAGGGAACAAAGAGGAAAAAAAAATAAAAGAAGTGGAGAAACAGTTGCCTCGCAGGCTGTTGGCCTCACTGATCCTCTCACACAACGGCAGATTGCACCGCTACAGTCAAATCTTTTCTTAATCCGCCGGCTGTTAACTAATTGTGGAGTGCTTTGTGAAATATGGCCAAATATGCTTTGTGGTCAGGCAAAAAGGGAAAATGGTCCATATGCAGACAGTTAGTTTGTATGTCAATATGTCACGCTGGTAAACAGGCAAGGTTCTCTTTTCAGCTGGGGCAGGAAGCTGAAGACATGGTTCTCCATTACAACAACAAATTTGCGGGATATTATTTTGACTGGCCACCAAGAAAAATGCTAAATTATTATTATTTGTTGTAATGTCAATACAGTCAAATGTACATCTTTACCAAGTCTAAGGTGACTTTACTAAATTGTTGAGGTGTTGTACAAGTCCGTCTACCACTACACCTTAAAGACCATAATTAACCATACAGACATGACAACTAGCCTGTATATCTGTGGTAGTTAGCTTGTTTCACAATAAAACATCACATAAATGGATTTAAATTTTGACCGGCCACCAAGTAAAATACTTTTTATTTTAGCATAAATATAATCAAACGAGTCTCATATATTGAGATTTTTTTTTTTTTAACTAGCACAAGGTGGCTAATTAGCTCATTTCCCATTGTAACCTAACCCACAAAACAACATCAAGTAAATAGTGTCAGTGTGCCAGATAACAAAACTGATATTTTAACTATTTTAGCTAACTTGTTTACATTACCATGTTAGCCATCTAATTTCACGATATAGCACAATATTTCTGGGATTATATTTTGACTAAATACAAATATTAAATATGTCTTTTTATTTGTTTAAAGCCACATATGGCCAGGTTGGGGTTGGGTTAGCGACATAGTCAGTCCACAATCCAGAACATCAACTGAACAAACTAGGTGTATTGTCAGTTTTTGTTGACTGTAGACAGATGCACCATTTTCACCATTTTGGATATTTTTTTTACATACCATACCAACACTTAAACATGATAATTAGCTATAAACATAAACACACCAGTGGTTGTTTCTTACTAGTTTTGCAGGAAGTATAAGATACAAATAATTATTACCTCCGCGAAGGAGGTTATGTTTTCATTGGGGTTTGTTTTTACTGTTAGCAAGATAACTGAAAAAGTTCTGGAAGGATTTTGATGAAATTTTCAGGAAATGTTGATACTGGCACAAGGAACAAATGATAAAATTTTGGTGGTGATCGGGGGTGCTTTTCTAGTTATGGTGATAAAACATAAGGTCCAACATAACTGTTGATTAAGAGTCTGGTCCAGACCAGCTCTAAATGTAAAGTGTTGTGAGATAACTTTTGTTATGACATAGTGCCATGTAAATAAAATTCGATTTGATTTGATTTTGATTGCCCTTACAAAATCTAAATGCATTAAATTCAATCAGTTATTAACATAGGCAGAAAAAAAAAACCTTGTACTATTTGTGTATTGTAAACGAGTTGTCATCAAATCACCTGATTCCCACTGAGGACGTGACCTCAGTGTCCTGGTGCTGCTGTAGTCGTAACTGTGGACTTGTTTCAGCTCAGACTAGGGTTTTACCCTGAACTGCAGTTACAGCATTAAAAACCCTCTCAGGTTTCAGTGGATTTATTCCCTGTAACTATGGTGTTGGCTAACTATGTATAGAATTATAATGAAATTACACCACAGTGTACATCTGTGTGAGACTCATTTGTATGCAGCGGAGTGCAGCATTTGTCTGAGAGCAGGCCAACCTAACCCAAACTTAAGTGTTATCGATTCCTTTGTGTTTTAGCTATTCCTGTTGCATTATAAAAACAAAAAGCAAAGAGTCAGCCTGGTTTGGAGTTTGCACGTTTGCATAAAACGCCACAAATTGAGCTGATTTTTATTTAAGCATTGATTGGCTGGGATATGGGCATTAATGGATAGGCTCTAATAGTACTGCCTTACAAAGATAAAGAGCCACACAGACAGTTAGGATAATTTACACGCCACTTACAGCACTAGTATACAAATAAATCTGAGGAAACTCCACCACTGTTGCTTTTGCGAAGATGACAAACACAAGCACAAATGCCATTATCATCGATCGCAAGGCTTTTATTACAAACTTCCTGAAGGAAACAGTTTTTTTTAGTCTGAAGCAAAGGGGAATAAATTAACATGTAAAATAGATAGTATTTGTTTTGGGCTGGAAGTCAATCTTACAGCATGGAGACAGGACATTTTTCTCCACAAATGACTCCATCTTAACTGCAGTGAACAATGATCCCCGGGATGACTGAGTGAGTCTTAAAGAGGGGCTGGAGTGAGACTGAGGCCTCCCAATGACACCCTCAAGGTTGTGAGCTCAGTGCTGTTTTAATGTGAAATGAGCCTTTTCCACTCGATAATCATCTTGCTGCAAACATCGGTTAGATGACAGGGAAGCAGATGAGGAAGGTTCATGACCAACAGGGAAACATGACAAATATTTCTGTGATAATACTATGATATGTGCATTGCAAGCTACCACATGAGTTATATTTGAGGCTGCAAACAGGACTCTTTACTGTTTGCTGGCTTACATGTGGCGTCTGAAAGCTCAGGTCTTAAGTGTCAGTGGATGGCAGAAATGCTTGTTCATCACCATAAACTACACATAAAGCTTTAGAGCAGAGCCTTGGACTCACTCACATACACAAATATAGTGTTGGACACCAGTGAATGAGTCTCTCTGATATTAGTGGGAGGCATTTGTGCTTACTGTTGAGTTCCCAGCCACGGAGCTCTGGGTGGGTGTGGGGATGGGGATAGGGATGGGGATGCTGCTGCAGCGTGAGAAGGAGGAGGAGATGGAGGAGGTGGGATCGGTGTGTGTGTGGGGGGGTTACATTAAAAGCTGGCTAAAGCAACAACATGGTATTGCTTTTACAGGAGAGAGAAAGGAAAGGAGAGGTTTAAGGAGGAGAGAGAGCGGGTGGTCAGAGCACTAGTGAGAGAAAAATGAAAGTAGTGAGGAGTCTTCTGGAGGAACACACACATCCACAAATATCTCCCATCTGGGCGAAAAGAATTAGAGCTGCAGTTTTATCTTATTTTTAGTCAATTAGAGAGAATTATTTTGTAATCAATTAATCTGTTGATTATTTTCTTTGAGTTGATCAAAAAATTATTTGAATAAGAGGAAAAATAAAAAAATGTGAAAAAGACATGTTTACCAGCTGAAACAACAACCACAAAAAGTACAGAAGTAAAAGGATATATACAAAAATATATATATGTGGAAAAAACAAAAATAACAACAGTATAAAAGTATATATAAAAATATCTATAAACAACAACAAAGTCAAATGACATCTACAAACAATATGTGCACTGCAGTCTTCAACACATTTACATCCAACTTACTAACAACTGAAGATGGAACTAACATACAACATATGTTGTATGTTGTAATGTTTGTGTGAAATCTTAAAAGTTTAAAGGAGTAAATGAAGAAAATTTGTAAATTGTAATTGAATAATTTCTTTAATCAATTTGAGTCAATCAATCGATTCATTGTTTCAGATCTGATAAGAATTCATGCAACAAAAAGCTGAAAACACACTCAGTGCTGTCATCTGGTTTGTATAGACACGATAATGTTAGATGTTGAGCATCTTCATCAATCTAAAGAATATTTATACGCACATATACACACTTATCGACAACCAGGGATAAAGCTTTTTGTATCATAACTGAATCACCAAACACTGCTCTATGGATGGATTGTGGTAGAGAGGCAATTCTTTTTTCTTTACAGCAAAAACTTTGCATCTTATCCAGTGTCTCAAAATAATTCCCCCAACAGTAATGTGTTACTGAGGGATAGTAATTTTTAAATTGCTATATAACAAAGAAAAAAACACTGGCTGGTGTATTTTCAGTCAGTTTTACCAAAAGCCTTGACAGTTTTCGTTAGAAAATACTTATAGAGTAACCTGTGAAACTGACAACTAAATATCTGAACATTTGCCTTTAAGGTTTTGTCATTCTGATGGTTGGCATATATGTTTGCTTTTGCACATAAACTGTGTTTTGAGTAAATACACATTTTTGTAAAAAATCTTTGCACATATTGTTTTGAGAAGTGCACTTAGTTTAGTACAAAGTTCACTCGTGATTTGAAAAATACACAGAAGTGACTGAGTAAATTGTAAAAGCTCCACAAACTTTTCCTTTAGAAAACAGAGCATTAAAAGTATAAATTGTGAAAAATGAGTAGATAAGCGAATACCAAATACCTCAAAGCTGTACTCCAGCAGGGTACTTAGGTAAATGTTGTGTGCAACTTTTCAATTTTAGAAAATACACAAAAGTTGTTATTGAATGAGTAATACTGGGCCTGGGGTTGTGTGTGTGAGTCTGCGGTTTGGAGAGGGAGGGAGATGCAGTGTCAAAAGTGAAACGCTCAGAGGAAAATTGAAGCTCCATAATGGAAGCATAATGGGCTTAGTGTCAGAGTATTGCAGACAATCTGGGGGGGAGGCATGGCTGCCGTCACCCTCTCTTACCTCAAGCCAGTTTAACGGGGTTTAGGAAGCAACGGGCAGACAACGGTGGGCCACAAACAGGCTTTAGAGCTAGACCAAGAGCCTAATGGGCTGCATGCGGATAGAATTCATAACAATAAGATGGTCACCGGTTGCCTCTTTGTGGGATTGTAGCACTCCATGTCTCAGACTCACAATGAATGCACAAAAAGTTTCCTTTCTAGTTGTGTAAAGTTCCTCTTCAAAATTCATGAAGGAAGATGCAGAAAATGTTATTTCAGATAGTTCAAGGACTGGACTTTCCAAAAATGAAGATACTTTTGGAATTGGAAGAATGCTATTTGTTTTCTTCAGTGAGGAAGGAAGGACAGGACATGGATGCAGATCTAAACATAATGTAGGCAGATTCTGATTCATGTCATGTGAAGATCTGCTCACTTACATTTTGATTCACTGCAGATACTGTTCTGCAGCTGTCAAGACAAAAATGGAGTTTGAAGTGTTATTCCTTGTGATGACTATCAATGCAGGGTGGAGTCTCTGCTGCTGTCGCAGATCTAGGAATGACTGACACGCTCTGACCAGACATCTCCATACAGTTATCTAACACCTCATGTCAAGGCAGATTTCCAGTTCAGTTAAAGCGCTGAGGGTGCTGAGAGAGGATGAATGAGGCCAGGGGTGGAGCAAAAGAATGTGTTAGAGAGTGAAGGATTAAGCTTTGTCCTGCCTTTATGAAGCTGAAGGATGCAGATTTAGTCCATTCTCATCTGGTGTATGAGTGTGGGTGTGAGGCAGAATGTGCTGATCAGAGGAGTTCGAGGACAAGCAAAGGAGATTTGGACTCTGACCATGTGTTGGTTAAATTTGGAGAGCATCCAGATCTCTCCTATATCACATAACACTACAGAGGCACTTCAAGTCCAACATTTTATGAGCAATTTGTGTGGACTACAAGGATTAAAAACACAAATTTATACAAAAGTCAAGCATTAATGGTCCTATATGTGCCATAAGGTTATTAACAATTAAATAAGCCTGAAACTAAACAAGCAGTAAAAAAATAATTTTGCTCACTGAAATAAAAATGACACCTTTTGAAATCATGGAAATGTCAATGTACATTGCACCATAAACTAAGAGTAAATAGAGTCACAAGTACAATCAGCTTTATTTTCCTCCAATGTTAACAGCTTACTCTGTAAAAGAAAATTTCTTTGCTCAATCTGAGATATTCAATCAACAACGGTTTTGTAAAATTACATTTGATGTGGTGAATTCCTCTGTAAATCAAAGTTTAACACTCTGAACACCTAGAGTAACATTACAGCTAAATAAAACTCAACTAAACCTAAATCCCTCAAAAGCAAACTAAAAAGCACTCAAAAATTAAAACACGACACAATTCATAAAAAATGAAAAGCGAAATAAAACGGGTAACTACTGTATGTCTTAATTCCAGTGAATGATTTGCACAGATGTATCACCTAAAGTATTCAGTTTTACTGGTTCTGTGTTTTTAAAATTTTACATCCTTGACTTTGTGCTGCTTTATAGTGTCCTGATCACTCCTTCCATTTTCTTACATTAAACGTATTTTACTCTACCTTCTTAATGGGGGATGATCCATGTTACTTTATCAGGATGTTCTGCTTTTACTGGTGTTTCTAAGCTGTCTGGCATCAGCAATTTTGGACAAACCATCCTTTTCTGTGTGTGAGTGATAATTAGAATTGAAAAATTACAGGTCAAAAATTAAGAAAAATCTCTAGAAAAGCCCAATCCCATCAGCCAAAACTCATCTGATTTGACTCAAATTAATCACATACGTCTAATGCCACTAATAGTTTGATGTTAAGAGGTCAAAGGTCAATGTCGTAATAGATAATTTTCTAAAAATCACTGTATTTCAAGAAGTTTTACATGGATCCCTTTTAATTTTGGACTGAGGACCATTGTTTCCAATAAATGACCATCACTTGTATATTTGCTGCTAATGAAGATGATCAGTAACAAATGGAACTAAACCGCATTGAAAGAAACTGATGTGATTATTATGTCCAAGAAACAAATACAGTTGCTGGGGAGGGTCTGGTGTTGTAGAATGGTTAGTTGTCTTAAAAGAGAGTTTTGCTCTCATTTCTTTGTAGTTTGGTAAATAACTTAACATCTTTAATTATTGCTTGTTTATTCTCAAATTATTTTCGTATGAAATGCCTAAATTTCAAAGTTGAAAGGACCCCAAGTAAGCACTCCCAGTTACAGTATACTTTTGTGGTGGTAAAACATGACTTTAGGATGATTTTGTTACTGTAGCAGCAGTAAGTGGTATGAATGAAAACATATGACAGCATAGCACAGTCATCTGATGGCTGACATTGAATTAATAAAGAACAGAAAGTCAAAAGGATTATGCTGAAGACTTTAATAGTGATAAATGACAAATGTTTAAAGCATTCCTTTAAAAGTAACACAACTGAATGCTGAACAAACCTCTGTAATGGAAGTGGTTAGAGCAGGCCGACCCAGAGTAAAAGGCCTAGCCGTCAGATGGGATATATAACAAAAACCCTTTAAGATATGTAGTTTTATATCACCATCACAATATATAATCATACATTTCCTGGTGATGTGTTCTGAAGAGAAAACAAGAGGGTGGGAATGTTTATGTCTCTACCAGTGAATTCCACACTGGATAAATAAGGTTTTTGATCCTAGATTTCCATGAAGGAGTCCTGCTAGTTTAGCCGCAACATTGCCTGCAATGGTTGAATAGAGGAGATAACACGAGTATAGCTAGGCCAAACAAAACCTTTCTACCAGCTAACAAATACCTCCATCATCCCACAGTATTCATCAAACAAATCAAACATACTGAGAAGATGAAGTCTATATTCAGATGAAGTATTTTGGAAATAAAATCAAATAAAACTTTTCCACACCTTTGCCTATTAACTGATTAGTCAAACAGAGTCTCTTTGGGGGGGGGGGGGGGGGGGGGGGG
>JAPQRP010000020.1:34660271-34671887 GCA_037367295.1 Apogon hyalosoma
GTGTGTGTGTGTGTGTGTGTGTGTGTGTGTGTGTGTGTGTGTGTGTGTGTGTGTGTGTGTGTGTGTGCGTGCGCACACGTGCGTGTATTTTCTTTTGCTTAACTCAAAGTAAGAGGAAAAATATTTGGTTGGAAGACACTGTGTGGATCTCTGATGTTTGCTATCTAATGTCTGCTGCACTAATAAAGATGACATCAAATAGTGAAAGTCGAATGACATTTACTTCAAAATGACCAAACAGCATGTTTCACTGACAAATGTTGTGTCTTATATAAACAAAACTGTTCTTGAAAAGCTCTAGGCATATGTGCATCAATAATGCATTATTGAAATTCTTCTGAGACTCTCTATACTTACTGTAAACCAATCCTCAGTAAAAACAACAGATTAGTCAAAAATATTGTAAAGAATTCTAAATTAATTCTTTCCCACAATTGTATTTTTCTAAATTCTACCTCTCTATTTTCTTTATGTACAAATGTCAGGATTGCTCCCTTTTCCTTCTATACCTGAGTAAACTTTCTGAGTAAATGTTTTTTTTCTTTCTTTGCCTCTGTCTTTACCCCCACCTCCTCTGTCCCTGACAGCAACATTAAACAAGTGGGGAAAAATGGACAAGCAATTATGATTTATGATCAATGCATGCAGCAGCTGCTGACTTTTATAATGACAGTGGTCGGGGGAGAAGGGGGGGTGACTCTGTGTGTCTGTGTGTGTGTGTAAAAGTCAGTAGAGTGTGTGTATGTGTGTTCGAGGAAGATGAGGGTTGAATCGATAGGCGATGGGGATCATTAGTATGCAGATTCCAGCAGATAGCATTATGACAAGCATGTGCCATTAATCAGACAACAGCACACAGATCTGAGCAAGATGGAGAGGATCTGCTTTCACTGGGACCAATCTGTAACACTGATACCGTAGACCAGCCACATCAACCTATCATACACCACACTTAGACGACCAGGTGTAGACCAGGTCGGATCTTCAACTTAAGTCTATCAAAATTTAACAATTCATGAAAATGTGCAAGATAAATGGTATCTTCATGTTTTCGACTTTATAAAATCCATACTTTTCCAGACTCATAATGTCTACATTTTTAATCAGCAGCTTTTTAGACCATATTTTACATCACATAGCTGTTAATCATGTAAAAAAAATGATGTGAAAATCTATTCATGTGTATGCAACATTCTCACCATTGGATGCATTAGTCGGTTCGGTACTGGTTGTGCTCTGATCATTTCAGAGGCACTGTACAAATCAGGTCATCAGGTCATTAAACAAGAATTAACAGCAGTGTCAAATATTTTCTTCTCCTATAAGATTTGCTTTAAAAGGCCTGTTTATCTGTGTAATTACAGTATTTCACAAACAGTGTTGAAGATAGATATCTATCTCTGATGCTGCAGTAACTCATGTATGTCACAAGTTGCCAGGATAGTGGGTTTCTTTCAATCCATTTACAGCGATACTTCAGTGTCCATCCAAACAAAAGTGTTTAGGTACAGTCCATATCAACAACAATTATTTTGGTTTCTGCTGAAGAAATATGACACAGAATTTCAGTCCAACAGCTGCAGATTCTGCTTCTCAACTCCAACATACATGTGAGCATAATTTACACGGATGCTTAAGAATTACGCGAGCATGAAAACATGTTGAGTCATTAAAAAATTTAATTAGGCTCTCATTATCTAGGTAATAAGCTAGACCTGTGTGCACTGAAAAATGTGCATTGTAATAATGTCAGGCCAAAATGATGCAAAAATGCAGAGTCTCTTGTCTAATACAAAAAACAATAACGCCAAAACACACAGTCTAAGAAACCAGAAAACACTAAAGGAAAACTTGGTGTCATATTGGGTTCAGCCCAAAACACTGTGACTGAGCGTAGACAATGCTGTGAAATGTTGCATTCAAGAGTACAGATATGAGGGTTTGAAGATCTCTGTCTGGCCTTGATACTCACTATATTTTTAATCAGTCTTATTTCACTTTTGGACAAAGACGACTCGACTCAGGATTTTGATTAAACACCATAACTTCAGGGATGTCACCACACTGATATAATCTCATCTCATTTGTTACCATCATCACTGCTTTAAATGCAACAAAAAACATTATTCTTTTCTGCAATGGAATCTTCACCGAGATGACTGAAGCTATTTATTAGTACAATGTGACTCGTGAATCTAGATAGCTAATGCTAACGATTGTCCTCTGTACCAAAACCTGAGGAATTTCATTCAAATGTATATAGTGTATGACACAGGGCACTAATTTCATTTGTGTACCATTTATTTGCCACCTCACTTGGTGCTTCAGTTATCTAGTTTATTAATCATATACTAAGGTACAGTATGTAGCTAATGTAATGTTAGCTTTGTGGGAGACTGAGGGATCAGAACATAGCATGGTGACAAATCATCTTTCCTAAATTTCATTTTGCCCTTGTTGTGTATCTAGCTTGGTCTTGATATTGACTGTGTCACTCCGCCTTGGTCTTGGTCATGACTTGATCTTGGTTAAGGTGGTCTTGAAGACACTACAGTCACAAGACTACAGTGCCTTAGTCTGTGGGTAGAGCTTATGATTTTTGCCTCTCTCATGTTGAACAAATTACATAATTTCACACAAAGTTTGCATCTGGCTTTTTTTTGTCCATTTCGAAGCTTTAGCTGACTCACTTTTATATTTGGGTTTGTCAAAGTAGCCCTTAGCAAATTGGTTACCAATGTAGTTATGCAGTCTGCAGTCATATGACATATTACTTGTCTTGCATTTGACTGCTCTGCATTCTCACACAGTAAGAAACATTTTGTCTTTCTATTCCAAACACCATAAAAAACAACTATACTTGTATAATTTTCATTTTCGAAATTCAGAATTTTATATTCCAAAAAAAGAATAGTGACATTAGTTTAGGAAGAACTACACACAGTAAGAAAAAAACATGTGAGTATATTTTATCTGGGAATCTGAGCATCATGCATTCAGGTTTGCTGTAAGTGTGTGTTTCCTGTCAGATGTGTGCACATAAACTGGGAAGGCCCCAGTGTTAAAAGGATCTGCAGACTGGGGCCAGCCTTAATTAAATCTGGGTCTCCTTTCTGAGCACAGAGAGGTAACCTTGCCACTCAGCGTGTGAGCACTACCATCCTCGGTCAAATTAGCCAGACGCCTAACTCAGTGCCCTTCACACCTCCTGGGAATGTCCTTCAGGTCCTTGGTGATCCCCCCCACACACAGTCACCACCAGTATCATCACTTTTGGGGGAAACCCTGAATGGCACAGAAGCCCAGGAATTATACAAATTATAGCTGCATAATACATTGTTTTAGCATAATCATCACAATGTGCAGTCATCACATAGGAACAGGAGAAAAACAGTGAGAAAGGAAGACTAGGTTGCAAGAAGAAAATCAATGTTCACCAAATAAAGAGACTTTAGTGACAGATTCAACTACTATTGAACTACTTAATTTCTCTCCAAAGAAAGTATTTTTTCAATGGTGCAATATGGAGCATTTGAAAATACTTGTACTAGATGAAGTCTGTGTTGGAATTTATATTGTGGTGGAAACCAGTCAGTATTTAATGTTAAGTGACACCATGTCTATGCTAACAGTACCTCATGTTAGGAAAATACTGTACATAGAAATCAACCAACCATCATAATAAGAAACCATTACAAATAAGGAAACGGTTCATTCATTCATCTTCTGAACCGCTTTATCCTTGAGAGGTTTGCGGACGTACTGGAGTCTATCCCAGCTACATTTTGAGTGAACGCAGGGGACACCCTGAGTGTGTCACCAGTACATCAGAGGGCTGATGTATAGAGATGAACAACCAGTTACTCTCACATTCACACTTATGGGCAATTTAGATTACCTAATTAACCTATTAGTGCATGTCTTTGGACATGCCAGAGTACTTGGAGAGAACCCACGCAAACACCAACAAACACGCAACCACTGTGTTGCCTCTCAGAAACAGCTGTACTAGCTAATGTTATACAAAGGAAAGCAATAGCAGTGCCCTAACCTTAACTAACCCAAACTGTCTGCAGAACAGACACATTTTACAACATATTTTGACCAAACACCGGCTGCCAGGACGCACACTCAAAATCAATATAAGTCCTTTAAAGGTTCTGTGTCTGATATTCAGTGACATCTGATGGTGACATTTGCAGGTTGTAAATGAACACACCAACATACTAACTTAAGGTGTTTTGAACTCCCATAGAAAAAGGTCAATGTAAAATAGCAGACTCCATTAACTCTAACCTGCTCCTTATTAACAATATCCACTAATGAAAACACATTTATGAATATGAGGTTTTATTTCTGCAATTAGATCCTCCTAGATCCCACTATACTTTACACCCTGGACCTTAGTAATTAGTAATGTCTACAATAATAGGCATGTGATTGCATAACATCATCCAGATCCGAAGTCCCCCCACATATAGCAGAACTATGTAAAATTTTGACCTTAATTAAACGATTTCAAAGTAATTGTGACGGTCAAATGGCTTGTTAGGGGGAGAATGGAAGCCCTCCCCTTCCCACTAGGGTCTCTAGGGCCAAATATGCCACCGTCCCGGTGGCCTAGAGCTCATCTCTCAGAAGAAATGGCATAGGTTACAGCACTAGGACATAAACACACCCCCAGCCTAGTACTGCCACCTAGTTGTAAACAAAAGCCAGCCATGCCTTCATTTCATAGGTGTTTACCATGGCAGAACCAGCAAAGAAAAGGAAGAGGTGGCCGTTGTCAGAGGATGCTAAGAAGAAGAAAAGAGTGAGTGATGAAACAAGGATCAAGACAAGAGTCTGCCTTGATTGAGCTTTTGCAGAATGGTGAGAGCTGAAAGAAAAAGAAGCATGCAAAACGAATGCAGACTATCGCTAAGATAAATTCTCTATAGTCTATGTATTTCAGTATATTTGCACGCTCTTGATGATTGCCATTGGTTGCAACAGTTTTTACTCATTTATGAACTCATTTTATGAATGATGCCCGGATGGTTGCTAGCTAGCGAAGATGTTTGCATACTCACTAGTAATCATAGTTGTTTGTAAGTGTATGTTTATTTAGTTTACAAGATCACCCTTTGTCTGCCTCAGGAGTGCATTTTTACTACTAGCCACAGAATTTTGTCAGTTGAATCTAGTTTTTATGAGATATGTATGTAGCTCCTTACATGACCCATGTCTAATTTGTTTAGTCTCAATTGCAACTGGCACAACTAGTCTTGATGTACAATCTTACCTGGTGTTGCATGATACTTGTCCCTTGCTCAGGTAAAGGTCTAGATCAGGGGTCACCAATCCTGGTCTTCGAGGGCCGGTATCCTGGATGTTTTGGATGTATCCCTCTTCCACCACACTTGATTCAAATGATAAGCCTATCATTAAGCACTGCAGAAGCCTGATAATGACCATCAGGTGTGCTGGAAGAGGGAAACATCTCAAGCATGCAAGATACTGGCCCTCGAGGACCAGGATGGGTGACCCCTGGTCTAGATGTTTGCTGTTGTTACAAATGTTAGCCCCGGGATGAAAGTGTGCTAATCACTAATGAGACGCAATGACAGGTGGGAGCTGCTGATGTTTTTTAGCCTGTTAGCTCTTAAACTGTGTGGCTAACATTAGCAGCGCAGTGCTAGCGGCTGCAGAAGGAGCTCCAGACTGGCGGTCCCTGCACCCACAACCAGCATGTCTGGATGGCCAGGGGATTCCAGTCTGCACGTCCCCCCACCACAGCACTGGTTCTGCGACCTCCTCTGTGAAGTGAAAACAAATGTCTGAAACTTCAATGTCTGGCTAAAGTTTCCCACTGCACTCTGCTCCAGTAGTGTTTCAGATCACCATTTTTGCCTTCTCGTTGCCAGCTTCATCGAAAACAAATGCACATGGTCGGAGGGGGAGGGTTAAAGCTGCGTATGATGTTCGTCACCAATTTTGTAAGTAATAAGAAACAATGAAGCTATTCCTGTGTTTGTTGCTGCTATGGTCATATTGCAGCTGTGTGGAATTCTGAAAAAACCTGAGTGATGGTTTCGTTTAGGTTTGGTATGTAAACAAATGGAGTGTTTGTGGTGGAGTACTCTTCAAAGTTGTTCACTGTGAGAGAAGTGATTCAGGTGTGTAATCATGGAGACTAATGGATTCGTGATACTTAAGCTATCACTCAGGTTTTACAGATTTGATGAAAAATTGATGACGAACGTCATATGCAGCTTTAAGTTTGGGTGTTATGACAGTGAATATATACATCGAAATTGTATGGGCAAGTCCATAGAGAAAAATGCAACAAAACAGCGAAGAACTAAAATGGTAAAATGATACATAGTTCCAATTTAAGGTTAGTTTCCTGCTTGTGTTGTAAATCTTCTACTTTAGTATGTAGAGTAGTAGCAGATCTACTAGGTTTTGTACTAGATCTTTAATATTAAAAATAAGTATGTCAGAAACTTGTGGGATATCCTGAATGCTAACAAAACAAATATTATAATGTTCAAAACAATCAGAAAATGAAAAACTAGGCTTACGTCGTCAGAAGCGATGGCTAGGGGTATATCCCCGAACGCCCCCGATCCTTAATGGTGTCATGATGTGAGGCATCCCCAGGTCATGACCTTTCATTTGCACTTGATTTGAAGTTAATCAGACAAATTGTTCCAGAGATATGAATAAGAGTGTTTCGTGATTTTAAACTTTTGAGTGGCCCCTTGTGGGCAATGTAGAAATGGTAAATCGTCCAAAATCGAATCAGTTCTTCCTCTCCATGATATTCACTGATATGGAAAACATGGAATTTCTAAACCAAATATCTTTTAAGTTAAGGCGTTAACACGAAGGATATCCAGCGGCAGTGGAGCTGGCGGGGCTGGTGGCGGTGGTTGGACCAAAAACATAATATCCCCGACATTCCGTTCAGGGATATAATTAAGCTGCTATTGCCAATAAAAGACACTGATAGTTTTAGATAAAACTTAGAAACACTATCACTTATAAGTTAATATAACACAGTGTATAATGTAGAAAAAACACTGAGTTGTCAGATTCTTTCCATTATGGTGCAGCTCTAATGCATATAGTGGTTTACACCTTCTTGAGATTGTAAAACAAGTCATTCAATCAAATTAACCAAGAAGAGTGTGTCAGAATATTTTGTTTTTCACTTCACATCAGACAACTCTGTTTCTCTCTCAGCTTATATTTTTACTCTCTAAATCTTTGTTCTCTCAGGCCCTGTGCTTTCTATGCAAGAGTGCTACCCCAGCTCACTTCCCTCCCCTCCACCCCCTCCCCATGTTGCCATGCTTGCTTGTTCCCGTGGGACACCTTTGCCTCTATTATAGCCATCAGAGAAGAGTATAAGGCCCAGGCTGAGAATTAACATCGCCAGAGGCCCCGTCTGTCCTCCTGCAGCTCATCGATGATGTTTAAAAAGAAATATATGAAATAAATAAATACATAAAAGAGTGTAATATGAAAATCAATGGCCAGGCAGTGGGGGTTGAGGCATTTGGAGTGAGGGACTCATAAAGCTGAGTACTGCAGGAGACTGATGGAAGGCAAAACACTTACTTTGTTTATTCTCTCTCCTCACCCCCCTCTCCTCCCATGGCTGTCTGTATCCAGCTCTCACTCTCTCATTCTCCCCCCACCCCCCTGGCCTGAAATGGTCGAGGACAGCTTTAATGCTCCTGACAATTTATGTGGACGGTTAAGAACGATGGAAATCAAATAGTTGAGTGTAGGCAAGGCGCAGTGAGTGGCCAATAAGAAAGAAACAACAGCTGATGATGGCAACGAGGACTGTTACCTGCTGGAATGGCTCTTTAGACTGCACTATTACTGTCAAGTTGCTGGCTCTTTTCTGAGTGCTCATATTATAGATTCATAACTGTATCTATGTCCGATGGGCCCTTTTAACACAGCGTGGCAACAGCTTTCATTTCATCAAGTCCGGCTAATGTGCAGCAGGTACTAAATATGAATCCTATAAGGCCCGCTTACAATGTGGGTGATAAAATGTCAAGTGCTGTGTATGTACTTATAATTCCTTTAACTGTGTGTATTATCAGTTACCAAGAAGTGCCTGAAACGTTTTAAAAAATGCACCTGTAAGATTCTCCTGAAAGCTTGTAAATGCGTCATATTCCTGAGAAAAATTAATAAAGCTCACAAAATACAGCCACCCACCCCCTGGGATACTGTGTTTTAGGGCTGTGCTTCAACTCTTCAGATTTCTTATAACATTTTGAGTTATACAGTACTGTACAAAAGTCTTAGGGCATCACCACTGTTGTTTTCATAGCTTTGTAAAGAGCAACACTACCAAACCACTCACATCCTACAACTGGATAGATACTGCAGTGATGAATATGTTTCTGCTGAAACAAGTTCTTTAATCCTAATTTATGCAGTAGCCTCTCATTTCTGAAGTACTTATCAGTTTGATAGAACTGATGTCCAGACTGACCCTGTTTCAGAGTGATGGGTGTTTCAGGGTGAGAGGAGAGGTGGACAAAGTGATTACCAATAAGCCAGTTGGTCAGGACTAGGTTCAACAACATTATGTGTCCATAAAAGGACAGAAGTAAATGTCGCACAATTGGATAAACTTAACAAATAAATTCCACAGTGGATGGGTACAATAATTAATGCTTAAAAGTTCAATATTAGAGTGTGGGACATCTTTTGGCTGCATAACACTTTGCCCCTCCTCCTCAATGATACCCCACCTACCCAGGGAATAACATCAAGTCTAACTTTAAATCTTTTCAAAAATTTGTAACAAAAAATTTTTTTTTGAAATCCAAAAACTGTGCACTGTACCTCTCCTGGTGGGAAAGACCATGTGTGTCAAATTTGAACAGATACTATTCGAGAAATGGGATAGACAGAAATCTCAGATTGGCAGATGAAATTCCCGGCATTTCTATATAACTCGGCCCTCTTGGTGGTTGGGTGTATAAAAAAATGGGAGTCACTGGGACATGTCCCACTGGTTTTCAGACTACCATTTAGAAGGCTGGTGTTTGCACTTTGCATATATATTACTGGGGAGATAGAAAACATGCTCTCAGAAGATGTTACCATGGGTAAGTCAGCTTCAGCCAGAAAAAGGATCCAGTAATCTAAATGATCTGGTTCTTTTGTTTGGAAAATTTGGTACAGCAGATTTCAAGGCTTCTATTCACTTATTAAAGATGGCTCACCAAACTCTCATTAAAGTCTAAATAAAATGAAAAAACCCCAGATTGATTCTAGAAAGGAAGTTCAATGTTAGTCTATGGGATCAGGCCTCTTTAAGCCTGTCATTCATTCTCCTATATGTTCATTTACGCTGCCTTCACCTAAATATGGAAGAATGTTTTGTCCACAGTAAAAAAAAAAAAGCTGAAGACTGATTTGCAATGTGATGATGTAAAAAGTATAATACGAAATTACATTATTTTCTATCATCACATGATAACAACAGTTTATGTTCATACCCCATGACCCTCCTGTGTTCCTCTGAGTCCAGTATTTATCTCTGAAGGCACCATGAGAGGCTGCTTTAACTCTGCCACCTTGTCTACATACATACCTGAATATAAAGTTACTCTGCTATTGTTAAGCTGCAAGACATGTGCAAAAGGTCCACGTATTCATACTGTTATCAAATATATGCTGCTAATGTCTGTCCCAGGTTTTTGTTTACTCTGCTCTACTGAGCCTCCATATTATTTTGCTCTTCATTTATATTCCTTGAATTGTCAATAGATTCTTTCTTTTTTTTCTTCTTTTTTTTGTTTTTTTATTTTACTTTTCCACCTTCCTGCCTTTTGTTTCTTAAAGACCCCATATATTCTGGTGGATAGATTGCACAATTACACAAGAACACACACGCAAACACACATGCGTACACACAATTATGACGAATCTTGCGGGATATTTGTTATGACTGGGCTGACTGAGCCATTAGTTATAGGAGGTAGTGCTGGGAAAGGGGAGGGATACAAACGTGTAATAATGCCTCCACCGTAGAATTTCAATCAGCTCTCATGTTGTGTGCTTCTTTGTGTGTATGTATGTGTGTGAGTCTACCACTTTGATCACACAAGTAGTTGACACCACAGTAGAGGACACAGATGAGAGGCTTTGACTGTTCTTTGTATGCTACAACAATAGGCCAAGCTCAGTTTTATCAAGGCTAAATGTTTACATCACAACTGCAATATTCAATATTTGCTGAATATTGCAACTTCAGTATAAAATGTAATAAATATTGATATCAGTTTTACTATGCTTTTTTCATGAAAAATGTGCACGAACAGATGCTAATGCTTACAAACTGCTTAGTTTGATTAAAATGAAATGTTTTCTCTGACATGCTACTTGATTTGTGGGCCAGGAATTTGGCACAACCTGAGAACACCTTAAGCTGTCTGAAACACTTTCTCCTTTGAGAAAAATAAATGCAGTCTTGTGCTATTTGGTAATTGCAGTGATCCATATTTATAAGTATTTTATATTTTTTGCATTAATTAAACATGCAGAACATTTGAAGAATGTCATAGCAACACTGAATAATTAAACTAATCAGCAGCGTGTATCGTAGTTGTGCAAAAAGATTTCTGAAAAAGCAGTTCTGATCTGAATATAGTTCACTAAACCGTTACTGTCAGTACAGAGCTCTTTAGATCCACTAGGCCATTGGCATTATGTTTGCATGGAGCAAAAATATAAACTTACATTGTGTTATGTGTCCTTGGGACCAAAATTTACAAAATTAAGTCTTCCTCATTGCTTTGACCTTGATACATCATTTAGGCCTACATCATACTAATTTTTCCCCCATTTTTGTATTTCTCATCTTGTTCCATCTTTACGACTGAGGCCTCGCCGCTACATTTCACATGAGAAATGTCACAAAATTAAATCACCTATCATGTTAGTCTTCTGTATTTCATTAGGGACTAAATAAAAACAGCTTCACAACCCCATCCTAGGTTTGGGAATGCAATAAAAATAAAGAAGCAACAAAACTGATGGCAAATTATTGAATAAAAAACATAGGCTAATAAGCAGAAGTATAGTGCAAATATAATATGAGGTTTTCCTCAATATTAAGTCTGTTTTATTCTAATCTAAACTGATATTGTAGATTTAAAGAAGGCAGTGTATTTGACAGACAAAAAGTGTGGTGGGGAATTACCGGTATAAGAACTTGCATTTTCACTGCTCAGTCTTTTCAGCCCTTTTATTTGTAGTTTACACTTATTTTGTACTTTGTTCTCAGTGGCTAATGCCAACCACCATTATACTACTGTATATGACTCCATTTACCACAGAGAAAATATATTAAAAAAAAAAAGGGTGTAGCTTCAAAATCAGCCCAGAACAGATATGTACATCTTTCTGTGTCCCGAATACAAGCAGACACATACTAACACAGTTGAAAAGGTCATCTTTAAAATTTGACTCAAACTAGACAAAACTAGCCATATATATCCCCAAATGCCCCCAGTCCTTAACCAGACAGCTATGATGTCATGATGTGAAGCATCCCCAAGTCATGACCTTTCATTTGCACTTGATTTGAAG
>JAPQRP010000020.1:34680770-34725444 GCA_037367295.1 Apogon hyalosoma
CAATTACCTCAATGGACATGATCCTGCATAAAATGAATTAATGCTGGATATGATGTGAAAATATATAAATACCCATGTTAATATTACATATGAGCTTTAGTAGCAGTATCAAAAAAAGGTTTTGCATAAAGTGAAAAAAAATCCTTTAAAACTATTAATTCCTATAATTTGAATTGCATTCAAAAACTAACATTTCTAAATGTGACAAAATTGTACATTTGCCTTGCATCTGACTACTGCCTCTTGACCAGTATTGTACATTGCATAGTATTGTACAAAAGTCTTAGGCCACATTGTTGGTTTTGCAGGTTTGTAACAAACATGCATTTTATTTGTGAGTGTCTTTAAGACATAAGATAATGCAGGAAGTATATGCACAGTATTTAAACACTAAATAAATCAGAACTAAATGGTTTCAATGGGTAAAAGTGAGTATTTAATGTGACCTATATTTTTGGATTTAGAACATCTTAAACTCTTGAGTCAACATTGACGTTTTCTTAAAGACTGTGGTAGTATATGAAACCAAACTGTGCAGAACATCCTGGAGTTTTTCTTTACACTGCTTTTTATAATTTTCGCTGTCCAGATGATCCCATAAAACTTCTATAATATACATATTTCTTTCTAAATGTATTTTTATTTTTAATGCTATTTAGATTTCTTCCAGTTGGCACTGAAAATTGATGCAGTGACTGATAAATACTCATAACTTTACTAAAAGAGCAAATCTAATGGTGGCCTGAGACTTACACAAAATTGATTTTTAATTGACCAAACTGGTTAAATAAAGGCAGATAAAAGGAATAAATAAACTCATCCAGCACTCAGTGACACATATGTCAGTCATTAGATTATATGGAATTTATCTACTGATGCCCATGTCCTGTAATCACTAGTTTAAACCAAACTTAGTGACTTATTACTGATTGTTTTTCTTTTAAATCACTGATCTGGTCAGCTTTCACTAGTCTTGATATGACGGAATTTCTTAAGCCAATGCCTCATTAATGCTCTTTAATACATTGTCACACACTGAATATAAGTCCTGTGTTTAAGCCTTAATTTCCATTATTACATTAAGTGAGGTGTTATTGTCTTCTTTCCCACAGTTGGTGCCATCTGCCCCACATTCCAGGGACTACGGTGGGGGGGTGCAAATAAATGAGGAAGGGGGGTTTTAACAGAACACTGCCCACATCAGGGTCTGATCCACAGTTGGCAGGTGGCAGAGCTGCGATCACAGCTCCCACCTATTGTAGTCCCACCCTGCCTTGACCCAGGATTAACTATCAAACGAGCCTTTAATGCAGGTTACCAGGGTTTGGGAACAATTCACTCCAACAATCAGTTGATTAATTTCAAACGATTTTCCTCCTCTGCCAAGCAAATAATAATAATACTTTTTGTTTTACCTCTGAAGTCCCCCCTCCCACCGCCTCTTTTTAATCAACAAATTAAGCATAAATCATGTTTGATCTTTATTTACCGGTTGCTCGGCAGTTGGTAGAGGTCAAGAGAGATTACTGGTCGCCGTAATAGTCTGCAAACAACTCAAACATTCCTCCAGCCTGCGCATGAGCGCACACACACACACACACACACACACACACACACACACACACGTGCGCGCGCGCGCACACACACACACACACACTAACTCCCATACACATTCCTTCATGGACCGATAGGATAGGAATATAACAGCGCATCAAACATTTATCTGCCCTCAATATAAAACCCTTCTTTTGCTCTTTCTCTCTTTTCCTCTTTCCTTGATGAAAAAACAAAAGATGTCCGAGCACCTACTAATGAGAAGTGTATTGCCCTGTAAGCTTTACATAGTGAGATAATTTGGCATTGCGACAGAGTGGTATGATTTAGCGGACTATATTTTTCTCTAAGCCACCTCTTTGTCACCTCATAAATCTGCTTCCAGTAAGTCGGCAGCAGAGGTCCAGTTTCTTTAATATTCAGTCTTCACAGCTGCTCACTGTGACACCTGTGAGACAGGCAGGTGAAAAGGTCCCAGTGGCACCAATGAATGAATTCAGGTCAGAATATCTTCACTCTGATTGGATGAAGAAACATGACACCTAGGCATCATTGTGACTTGCCTTTTCTTAATTACAGATAATCTCTTGAGCATCATCAGCCTCTCTCTGTTCGCTGATTTACAGGAACTGGGTCTGATTCATACTTTGCTAAAGTAAGTCACATATTTAAAACAAATGGTTTGAATTAAATACAATCATTACAATCATGTGACTTTTGTGTGAAATTAAACAAAGTAATCACTTAAACCCACAAAGGACAAATTAAACACCTTGTATGTAGGTTTGCATTCATTCGGTCATATTATGATAAACCATGAAATGATGAAAACCTTTAAATATTCTGTCATTATCTAATATTCATCACTAAACTTATCTGATCAGACATTACAATCAGGTGAACTACAAGTACCTTTGGAAAACTGTGTTACTGCAGAACAAAGTGGAACATAAAGTGGAACTCTTCTTTTGTCTGTCCTACTTGTTTCATAATTTCGGATTATATTTGAGTCTGTTGATTCAGAATTTTAATTGATTATTTTCTGGCTACATGAACTGAAGATAAAACTTGATTTAAAAAATACTCTTTCTTTACTACAACTATATACTATATATGACTGGAGAAACACATTCATAAGTAATAAATTACAAGGAATAATCTGACTGCATTGTGAATTTTTGTTGAGCAGAAAAATGTCTCCAGAGGAATAATCTTAATTTTGCATTTCAGGCATTATGCACAATTTTCAGAAAGCAAAACCTCGATTCACTGAATTAAGTCAATATATTGCATTTGATTAATAAACACTTCTAAGACTTGAAAATGTTGTTATTCTGATAAAATGAGGACAAAAGAAAAACAAATCAAAATTAATGACAAGGCCATAATGTTACATAGGTTGTGCAAAAGTAGGAGAAATAAAGACAGATCCACTGCACTTTCCATTTCCTTCTTTGCTGAAAGAATGTGTTCATTTCTATTTCATTGACAGATGCATGACTGTTAAGGCACTACTATAAAAGCCTCCGTCTCTACATCAATCCTCCTCTACTGTCATCATTTTGATATGGCTCTAAACCATCATCAAAGTGTCTCGTAGTTATCCCACTGTTAAGTCTTTTATGAATCATTCGCCACAAATCCCCCCTCCCCACAGCATTCAAAACAAAAAGGCAACACATGACCGCAAAAGAGAAAGTCATTTGTGAAATGTCCTGATTATGTGGGTTGTGCAACGTAAAACAATTTGCCTGATTACTTCCAATTGATTCGGTCTTACAGTTAAAGCCTGGGTGTGCAGGCTTGGGGAGCTGTGCCGTGTCGTGCCTCTGGGCCGACAGTGGAGTAATTTCTTCAATGTGCAGCTGAGCCAGCTTACCGCCTGAGCTAAAACCTCCCTGGATGCAGCTAAACCGTGTGTAGGCTAAACACTAGGCTACCTACCGGCTAACTCTGACTACTAAAGCCCCGGGGGATTTGTCTGTTCCACAAAGTGAATTAAAGGTGACCTTCTGGATATGATGGAGCGGATAGACAGAAAAAAGAGAAGGGCAATGGTAACAGCAAACATGTCACTATTTGTCTTAGCTTGGCATGCGTGTAAAGAGATGTTACAGATGTTACAGCGTGAAATCTTTGCCAGTTTCTTTCTGTTCCAATCGTAATATCACCTATTAAAGTAGTGGTATCTAGTTGACAAGGATCAAACACACTCAGCACATTCTGCATTGAACTATAATAAAACACTCACTGATGTGATCCTGGTAATTTGATTCAGTGCAGTTTACATATTTCTCTTGCAGTTGGGGATCAAACAACTCTCACACATTGTATGTAATGTGGTAGTTTGTGGCAGTGCAACTCAAGTACTTTATGATGTGTAAATATGTGCATGAATGGTTGAGGTGTAAGAAAATACCAGTACACTTTTGTTATTCTGTATCAGTTTGTTATGACTCAGTTTCACTCAATTCCACCCCTCCCCTATTTTCTGCTACCCTCTAAAGTGGCTGAAAAAAATCCCTCTTTACAATCAGTATTTCTTTACTTACAAACTTACTAACTAAAATGGACATTTTAGTTAAGGAGATACTCCTCTGGTCCACTTTCAAACAGTAGGTGACTAAGGCAATACTCCTTAACACTGCATGCTTACCTGCCATGGAAAACAGAAGATGAGGAAACCTGATCAGCGCTACAGTAAAAACATGGTAATGCAACATACTGGGCTTCATGATCGGTGATCTGCTCCCACTAATGACATTAATGCCTCATTCTAGGATAATAACTAGTTTTGTGTGAAATGGCTTACTGGACTGCATCTGTTGTCACACGTGATTCATGTCACCAAAAGCCACCAACATCAAACTGTTCATTATCTCAACACATTTTAAAAGTATTAAAACAGAGCAGACATGAGGAGGCCCTATTGGGTGCAACTGACTGGGGCAGGAATGAAAACCTTATAGAATAGAATCTTTATTTTGCCAATAGAGGTTTGACATAGAGGTTTCACACACGTAAACATGCACCACACACCAAAATTTGCCTTCTGCTTTAACCCATCACTAGATCATGCATCACACACACTGCATGCTAAGAGCAGTGAGCTTGCCATGTCAGGTGCCCAGGGAGCAAATGGGGGGGTTAAGTGCCTTGCTCAAGGGCAAATCAGTCAACAACTATCCGCCAGTCCAGGGAATCGACCCAGCAACTCTTCAGTAACAAGCCAACTCTCCAGCCATCTAGGCCACGGCTGCCCCCATCATGAAGATGATATTCTATTTCTGCATTTAGATCCTCATAAATACCCCAAAACATATCCAATGGATTATTAAGTAAGTGCTACAATTATAGGAATCTTAGGATCTGAGATTCATTACAAACTGTGCTTCTCTCACTCATCACTGTGTTTCTATGTAAAGTAAAGTGGTCATTGTCATCTGTCTGTCAACACAGTCACTGGTATATTCTAATTCACAAAGCAATTTTGGGTAGACTTTGGTCTTATTTATGTTTAGTTTACCTGGAATCATGGAAGTTACAATCTCAGCTTAATGGATACTTTCCAAAGAAAAGGAAAGAAATCTTAAGAATTTAAGCTCCCGATGCCTGGAACAAGATTCAGTCTGAGCTCTGTCTACAAACACTGATTCTTTTGACTGAGTGAAATCTGGAATCAAGTCCGTTGGTCTGTAAATTTTTCTGTTAAGTTTTTTTTTTTTTTGTGTGTATATTTTCAAATGCTTTTATTATTGTAAACGGTAACTATGTGACTGTATCGCTGCATACATGGCTAGGTCTCCTTTGAAAAAGTGATCCCTGATCTCAGTTGGACCAACCTGGTTAAATAAAGTTTCAATTAATAAATAATTGCATAACATTTACTTTTTGTTAAAATGTCTTCTGTCCACACTGAGTGCATAAAAATACAGTTCAACACATGGAATACTAACAAAATAAATGTTCCAATCTTCGTCAAAATGTTAACGTTTGCTATTGCCAATAAAAGACAGACTCTTGATACAGTATATGGGTCAAATACTATATCAATCACCTTTTGTTTTAAGAACAGCTTGAAAGCACTGGCACTGTGTTTGCCAGACAACACACACAGCCTCTGCAGCAGTTACTTGTTGACAAATCTGCCTTGGAAGGACAATTCTGCTTGGGAATGAAGAGACAGACAGACTGACTTACCTGACTGTTGATGTCTGCTTTGTGCTGCAGTAATACCGATACCAGCTCCTTGTGTCCTCTGTCACAGGCCCAGTGCAGGAGAGCCCGACCCTGCAAACAAAAAAACACACACACACACAGAGTAAAACATGAGTACTAGAAACAGACAGAAATGGTGGAAATTGAAGTATTGAGTATTGAATTGAAGTATTCTCTCCTATGTCCTCCATTTATCCATTCAAGTGATAACAAAGTCCTTGGCATGAATTTGTGAAGAGCTTTGAAATAAATATGTACTATAATTAGTGATATAGCAATTGAACTGAACTGAAGAATAACCTGGAATGGAATATTATTATACTTAATGTTTTTTCCACAAAAAAGTTTAAAGTCCATGTGAAAAATTGTTAAATTGACATCTTATCCTTCATTCTCACTGACACATTTGAAATCTAGAAATATGCAAATATTGTTGTATTTCTAAAGTTCATCTGCAGAGCCTTTCCTTAGTCCAGTTTCAGTCTATGTGCAATAATTCCTTCAGGCTTTTACTTGTAAGTCACTCTACATCTCAAATGGGTTCAAAAGTTTTGTGATTATAAACCTTGCAGGTCTGCCTCACTGGCAAAGCTCCAAACTGTATTGTCATTCTCCGCCCTTCCACTATCTGTATGCTACAGCTGTCTTTTTTTTTTTATATTTATTTTTGGACATTTTGCCTTCACTTGACAGACTGAGTCCAGAGGGGCAGGATATCATGGGAAAGAGAGAGTAAGGGAATGACATACAGTGAGTAGCCTCAGGTCATGGTGGGATGTGAACCACCAGGTGAGCCACTGGGACACTGCGTCCACCTCACTATGTGAAAGGACAATAATCCCTGAGCTGCAACTACACCCTGAAAATGGATAGTCTAAACACAATTTTCTTTATGTACTGTTTAATTTTGAAGGAATCTTGTTATTTTTAAACCATGGCATTCTTCCTTGTACACACGTTCCACCAAAACTTCCCTCCTGAAAGATTTTACAAATGCACTGTAATATGAACATATGCTCTATGCTGTCCAAGAACCAAACAACCCAGAGAAGTTCTGCCCTATTCTTGAACAGTAGTGGATGGTGCCAATACTGCTACAGGACTAATTAGGTGTGGAGAAGGGCCTGTATCTGTGAGACCACGTTCAACCCTTACATTCAGAATTTTGGCAAGAAAAGACAAACTTTCACTCTTCAGCTGATGAATGTGAGAAAATCTCCATACTGAATTCTGCGAACAAACATAGTTCCATAAAGTATAAAGTGTATCACAGAGAACACAGAAAATTACATGTTTTTGAGTGGAAATTTTATTGCCTCTCATGTTGTGCTTGATGTGTATTTTTCACACATTTTAAATATAATGCACAAGCAACTCAGTAAGATGAGTGCACACATCTCAAGAAAGGCTTCCAGAACAGAATACATTATGTGCTGCTGATTAGAACTCAGTGCATTTGGACATCAGCTCCATAGACACCTGTAGACAGAGTGACAGGACATGTGGACTGCTGGCTCTATGAGTGCATACGTGCAAAGCCAAAACAGCAGAAACCTGCAGCTGGTCTGTAAAGGCTGATTGATGAGATGCTGTGCACAAACCCAGACCAGCCCCATGATCACTGACCCCCATATACACACCCTCTGCTCTCAGGTCCAACATCCTTGTTCTGCTTAAACCATACTAGCTCATTTTTCAGTGAGGCCAATTAGGTAAAGCAAACTCTCCAAGTCCAACTCTGTGGCTTAAATCATATTGATCACCATGGCTGCATGTTAAAATGGATACTTATGAGCCAGACCAGAATACCAATAAGCTGGTCCCTCCCTCTCTCTTTCCTGCTGTCCTCCAGGTGTGCTGCTGCTGAATACAGTTTACTATAAACTCACTTACATATGGGCTTTGGGGACTGTCAGAGTTTAAGAAGATACAGTATATGCCAGTAAGAATAACTGCACAATAAAAAGTGTAAAAAAAAATATCCTCAATAGAAATGTTTGTGTTATGACATGATATTCATACATTAAAAAGAGGGTAAATTGAAACATTAGTGGTTATTTGCAATGGTGAATGAGTTTTCTGGTAAAACCTACATAAACTTTTGTGCACACTCTCTGGTCTATAGAGTAAATATGCAAAATGTACAAACAGGTGTAAACCATTCATTCTTTCCTGTTCTACTTTTCATATTTCAGTGTCTTCCCCTTAGCTCTGTCTTCATGGTTCAGTGTGTGATATTTAGTGATTTCTAGCAATTAAGCTGCAGAATACAACCAACAACATACAGTTATAAATACCCCCCCACCCACTACACTAGTCACAAAAAAATGCATGAAGTTGTTACAGCCAGTGTTTGTTTTGTCCATTATGAGCACTTTAGTGAAGAGATGTTATTTCTGTCCAGACTCAAATACAGTAGGTGATGACACACTTTAACACTGCAGTTCATCCACCATAATGCAGAGAAAAACAATGTTGTTGTGTCCTGAGCTACTGTAGAAACATGGCATTGAATGCCAGCCTCCTCTCATTACATATAAATAGCTTATTCTAAGGTAATAAAAACACTGGTTCTCATTTTTGTGATCATATGCAACTGAAACACTGACACCAAGTGATTAACTTTACACCATTGCTGCAAACAGATCAACCTAAAACTTACAGACTAGACTTTTACTATGCAAACTGTAGTTGCACATGTGGGTTAATGTAAGAAGTAAACATGCAGCGTAGTATCCTGGTGTACTCTCCATATGAAAGACAAACACAAATAGAACATCTTTAATTTTTCTAATGCTTTTCTATACAGTGTGGTACATAGGACACTCAAAGTGTTTTACACATCAAAAAAACACAAAACAAATACAAAACAAATCAAAATTAGCTTTAAAAACTCCCTTACAATTTTAAATAGTAGTTTATTTTAAAGTATAATAAAAATATTATTGTTGCTTATATTGTTAAGGCCAAGAAATGTAAAAATTTTATGACAATTATAACGATTATTCGGGAAGAATGGTAGAGCAGCATGTATGTTACCCACTGCATGTAAAAGTGTTTAATATTTTCCCAATAATACAAACATTACCTATCCTGGCAACTTTGTATTTACAGGTTTCCATTAGGGATGACACCTGCATTGCCTGTTTCTACAAGAAAGATGATTAAACATTTACGTCATACATATTCAAAAACATGCAAAATACCGTGCATATATTTATTCTTGTATCTTAAGAAATAAATATGACTTTGACACTATGCTGTATAGATGCTCCTTGAGGCCTCTTCTTTATAATGCTCTGAAAAAGGAGGTGGATATTTTCAGCCACACATCCAAAGTGTGTCCACTGAGGCAGTCTGTCTCTGCCTGGTTGTTTGAGCTTCACCAGTGAAACTTCACCACTGCCCTCTGCTGTTGGTCAAGCTCAACTACAGGTGAAAACATGAACAACAATGGCAGTGAAGAGCTTTGTCTCTCCACTGCAGTAGAGGACTCTGAACCATCTGCTCGTTGACTGGGACCCCACCAGCCGACTGGCTGCTTATCTGAACACCGGCTGTGTGATGAAAGAGAGGCAGGGAGTGAGCCATTTGGCCCTGCCGATAATGAATCAAGGAAAGATGAATGGATTTCAGGGTCAATCCAGAAAGCACCTCACAATGTTAATAGCTGCTCACGCAATTTACGCATCTCAGCCTGAGGAGTGGTTCCCATGTGTTTGTAGCTTCAGATTATTGAACCCATTATGTAACGATTGCAAGAGGAACTGCATGGAGCTTCCCCAAGTGACCTGTATTTTTTTAAGGATGGGGTGATCATTATTCTGATACCCTCCTGCATGAGAGGTCAATGTAGGACACAACCTGAAACCTGCTGCAGGGGCAGGTTCAATGGCTTTCTAAAGGAAGCTTCAGCAAAAAGGCAGCTGATCCATAAACAGTCAGTGAAAGGTTCATTTTTTCACTGTACTTACACTTGTTTCCCTTTACCCACACTAAATATACAAGAATCTATGCCAGTAGCACTTTTAATGGCAAATCACTTAACTTGATCGTATTTGTTAACTCTGTACAGTGTAGTTACCTCTTCATCTTTAGTATTGACGTCCACCTTCTGGGAGGTGATAGCCTTGCTGATATGTTCGATGTTATTTTCTCTACAGTAGTCAAAGATGTTCTTATCTTCTTCTCTGAAAGCAACACAGAAAAAGAAAAGAAAGACGTTTCAGTCAACACATGGATCAATGGTTGGAGCAAATGTATGAGTTCACACTGGAGATAGGTCTGCAGTAGAAGTTGGCTCCGATAGAGGGCGATGGGTAACGTCAACCTTCTCAACAGGAAATTCTCACTTTGAAGGAGAACAGTGTTTTATGGATAGTTTAATGTTCCGTTCAACAGTTATTCAGTTCTAAAGGCACCACATTGCTATGATTTTTTTTTTTTTAAGAAGGATGCAGTGATAATGTCCATTTTATCATTTATGACCTTTTCCTTCTCCAAAATATCATTATTATGTAGGCCTATAAGAATCCACTATCGCTGGGCCTGAAAGTCACACTATGGACAATAAAATCCTTTTTTCCCCTTAAAGTAATAACATGTATCTGTCTGCTTAAATTTACATTTTAAGTAATCAGAATCTGAATCAGCTTTATTGGCAAAGCCTGTGCACACGTAAAAGGAACTGGTGTATGTACACAAGAACAGTTAGATATGAATAAATATGAGAAAACACAACAGAGATAAAGAACACACAGGGCAGCTATATGCAAAAAATAAGAAATTAAGGTTGTTTTGCAGGGTTGTAATTAGCATGCAGGGTTTGTGGATTAGGGATTTGATACTCTGGTAGCTTTTGTTGTGGTTATTTGACAAAAAAAACCCAAACAAACAGCATTTTGCATATACTTGGACTTATATCGCAAAGATTTTTGAAAACAGCTCAAAGAAACAAATCTGATCAACACACTATTCCACTATTGTGAATAAATGTCAACTTTTCCCCTCAATGAAAAAGAAAATCTTTTTACCAGGAAAAAAAAACCCACACTCTCTTCAGGCTAATATGGTATATGTTTTCTCTGTAGAGTTATGGACAAACCTCAGTTTTTGCTCCCTCTAAGTCTTGTAATAGGAAGGAAATTTCTTTATTTCTCTGTTTTAGTCACTTTATGACGATTCAAAATGAAAATACACGAGGAAAAGCATGTGCTTGTTAGTAGAAATGCAAACAAGCAGGACTAAATGGCTTCTACAGGCAAAACACAGTATTAAGAAAACAATACATTTGCACTTGGTATATCTTGAACCCTCCTGGTTCTACTTGCGGTACATTATGCCAAGCGTCTCTCGGAAAGTTCCAGTTCTCCCTTAGACTGTCTTATTTCTTCTGTCAGGATGATGACACACAGCTTCTATAATATTCTGTCTATGATTTGGAATGGTTTGTTTTAATGTGGTTTAGTACATCTCTTGGTTATTTCTTGATAGAGGGACTGAGTAACACATATGCATGGATATTATAACCTTGGCTAAAACCACAGTCCTAATGGTGGCCTAATACTTCACACTTTCCCACAGTGCTTTCTATAAGCAACATGAATATAAGTGAATGAGATTTCTTTTTAATGAAGTAAACTTTTAACTGCATTATGTGGCTATACATGTGCATTATGAGCCAAGTGTGTGTGCTCACAAGAAGCTCATCATGTTGTTATGGTTTTTAGTCATAAAAGATGCAGAAATGTCAGAAACACAAATGCCAAACTAGTATATCTATTTCATACACAAGCGGCGTCCACGCGTGCCACATCCCTTGGGAACGCTGGCATACGCCAGTGCCATCCCACCTCTGATTTTATCTCTGCGCCTCTAATCACCTCCTGGCATTGGGGACATGAGTGAGTGCAGTGGGGGAGGACTGTTGGATGAGGGGGAGAGAAGGGGCGAAATTTCATTTAGAGCTTTACGCCTTCCCCTCCCTCTTACCCATGCTGGCCATTCAGATTAATTGAATTTAGTGCTCTATTGTCTGACAGAAACCCCACATAGATGCTGCTTCACCACTCCCACGCAGTAAGTCAGTCATCCCCAAGGCCAAATCCCCTGGTTCCTGTGGCCTCACAAATCCTGCAAAACACGCACCTGAGTCCAGCTCCACTGGAGCTACTGTGGTCTGCTACACCGTTAAAACTGTTGGAGCTATTTGGATTATTGCTCAGTAACCTAACACTTAAGTCTAAATTTAAAGATTCAAGTACATGCATCACACCTAAAAGGGTTAATAGAAAATTTTAGGGTTTCATGCACAGTTTTAAAAAGAAAATGGACTTCAAATTAGGATTATCTTCAATCACTTCTATAGAATAAAAGTCTTGACCTTGTCAATGATGTACACCTATACGTTTGGCACGGACAGCATACTTTCATCACTGGATATTCCCTCCAGAATGAACACTGTGTTTTTGTTACCTTAAAAGTGAACTGTGGTTTTATGAGTGAGTTTATATCTTTGAAGATGGCCTGCAGCATTTTTACCATCATTTAATAAATCTGCGTGTGGACCAGAGTAAATATTCCTTTTTGTGTGCAATCTGCAATTTTACTCCTTAGCGTCACTAAATATCACACACTGAACCTTTACATTTATAAACTTAAGTTTGTTATGCAAATAGGTGAAAATGAAATGATAAAACAACCTAAAGTGATTTGTTTGGGTGTTTGATGACCATATGCATCTAGAAGAACTGAAGTCCTCCTTGGCATCGACTCTTCAGTCCATGTCCTCCTAGAAAAGAAAATCCCTACCGTTGCATTTGATGATGATTGTGGGGAGCACTCTCTAAGAAGGTCAAAATCTCCCATGGTTCATATTATCATACTCATCACACCATTCACCCTCATGACTTAAGGATGAGGACTTTGTTATCCTAGAGGACACGCTCCTATCAGGTTTTACCTTTCATTTGTCAACCAAGTATATTATAATTTGGATATCTATCCTGGTTGAAGGAGTTTATGAAGCAGTACGATAAACAGGTTCCTCAGTAAACTGCTGGATCGAGTGCAACTTCAAACTACACCCGGAGGAGATCAAACTTTCTAACTCACTATTTAGTTTTGCTGTCTGTTTGGAAACAGATGCCAACAGCAAATAACAAAAGTTTTGTCTGCCATTTGCTCTTTAATGAACCTATGTACCTGCCTTTCTTCAGCTTTTCATCTACACGCTTTTTTGCTCCCAGTTCTCTCGTTCCTTTCCTCCCTCTTCCCTCCTTCTCCTCATCAGCCCATGATGAATTATGAATAACTCATTACACTTTTATCAGTCTTAGGTTATGTATGAGCACATTCATTTACATACTCCTGATTGCCACCACTATGTTTATTCATGAGTCTCCTGCGTTGAGCCACACCCACTTCCTTGTCTGATGGTGATGGTGACCCCAAGTGTCCCTGATGTGTGGCCGCCATCCGTCTCCTGCGGCAACTAATCAATAGGCCAGCTCATCAGTCTTTGGTCGATGGTGGGTCGGGGGCCGGCTTGACGGGCGCATGACACGTGCTCACATATATAAAACACAAACACATCCATACGCACAAATGTATGTGGGGTTTCATTATATAATATAGAAATGGATACAATAATCACACTTACCAACACACATGCCTTTAACACAATGTGAAGTGTATTCCACAGTGAGAGGTCACACAACCAGACACACATACACAGGCTGTAAACAAACAAATGATTAATGTGGCTCCTATAAATGACATGACATCAACACTGCTGCAGTGCATGCTGGGAAGGTCACAGGCTACTCTGTCATCACAGCAGCTGGGTACCAAGGGTTTAGTGTACTTCTGTGTGTAGTGTATGTTTGTTTGTGTGCTAAAATGTGTGCGTCCAGTCTGGTGTACTGGCAGATATGTCCTTCATCCATCAGGCTAAACTGGCCACAGTGGTGGAGAACACTCATCTACCTGGCCTGAGCCTCAGCTGATCAACACCGCAGCCACACAATCCATCACACACACATGAATCCACCCAGAGGCCTTCACAATCTGTCACCACATCCCCCTATAGGACCCCGCTCTCCACATGTATGAGCCCTGTGGAAGTACAAGAAACAATGAGAACTCCAATAACTCAGCACAGCTTCCAGAAAAGTGTCCAAGCAACAAAGCCTCCGGTGTTTATCAGGATCCTTTTTACTGAAGGTGGAGGAGAGGGAATTACAAATGTAACATTCAAAGTCTCTTCAATCACACACTGATCAGCTCAGTAGTCCAGGGATATTGCTAATCAATCCTGCTTTTGTCGATACATGGCACACACACACCCACAGTTTAGAGATCGAGATGAGCACTGAGCAATGCAATTAACTCTGTGTCTGGTTAACAGGTGCTTAGCTGTTTAATATGGAGCAAGTCTGTGTGAGAGACAGAGAAAGGGTGGAAATTGAAAGGCAGCAGAGCAGTGAGTGTGACAGTTCCACCAGGTTATGCACACATTTGAATCCAATCGTGGAAACGTATGGCGGCAGGTGTATGTTTATGTGTGTGTACATGCCATGTTAATGACCCTCCCACCCCCCTTTGCCCCCTGGGACGACGTTGCTACTGGATATCGCAGAGGGGAGTGGCTTCGTTCTGGGAAACTGCTGTACCCGTCTCCCTCCGCTTTACCGGGAGCATCTTCATCACCATCCTGACTACCTCCTGAATCGTAACGTAATTAAAAAGGAGAGAAATTCTGGCCGCCTCTTCCCATGACTGTGCATACTAATCACACACAGCCATTTAGGAGCAAAACCTGCAGGATTCACACATCTCATTTTCATCTCCAAAAGAGCTCTTTTTTCATTGAAATGAAGATGAGGTTTTTAAGGTTGAGTAAGTCTGCCAGGCAAGAGTAAATGGAGAATATATTTCATTAACATAAATCAGAAACTGTATGACGTCTCCGGGCCCTCACTGCAGTTACGGTCTGTTGAATATAATCAAAAACAGCACCAAGACCAGTGGTTAACAATGCCAAACTTAGTCCGAGTTGACCTAAGCATTAAAGAAGTGGTGAATTACAACTGGGGGAAAAAGCTGAGTTTGTTCCGGCACCCTCAGCAACTGGAAAATGCTTTTAGATGCTTTGGCATCAGAAAACACACCTGAAGAATACAGGGTTGAAATAAAAAGGGCACTTCTTTACAAGAAGAGTACCCTCATTAATGATGTATAAATGGTTTACAATTGGGTTATCGTAAGCATTTACAATAAATCACAAGTAAATGGTATAATACATTAGTAAACAGGGACAATAGAGACCTGTTGCTTGCTAAAAAGCAAGTGAGCTCACATTATATTGGTCATTAACCTTCCTTTGTCTTCTCCATAAGCAGCATTTACATTTGTCACTGAACCAAAGTCCCACCCTCTCAGCTGTAACCCATGGGATCACCACTTACAGATATGTTTGTTTATTTGAAATACAATTTAACAGGTCAACAAAGTCATAGTTTGTGGTAAAGTTAGAGTAGCTACTAGTTTTATGTGAGACAGCTTAATGGACTACATTTCTCAATGCCAGTGACAAATGTAACCAACAGCAAGACACCTGTTACCTCAGTATATTTCACCTTGTTCTTCTGGATGTCAACGGATATTGAGAGATGAAAACTGCTACAGTTCTTGTCTCATGTCGAAGCTACAGAGACATATTCACAGACTCACAGGCAGACAGAGACAGTTATGATGACAACACCTCCACAACTTTTGGGTGTATAGTCTCTCTATTTATTTATTTTTTTACAGTCTACAGTGACTACAATGACTTTCCTGACTTGTAAAAGTATCTTTTAAACTCACAAATATCATATGTATAAATGATGCATAACTCAAAATGATCAAAAAAGTACTTGTCTGACACCATCAACTGTTCTACAGTTTTTTGTCCAAAATAACGTGAATGGGGCAGACTTCAGATTTCTACAAATTATAATGCAACTAGCATCTTAATACTCAAAAAATTTCATTTGCAATATTTAATGACAGCATAATTTGAGAAAACGATTAGCATTCTAGCAGTCATTTAATGGCAACATTTTATAGCTATTATAATTTATCTAATTCACCATATAAAGTCACCTTATATTAATAATTAAGGTAATGTTTAGTGTAATATTGGAGTAATTTGAGTTACACGAGCAGCCTGATAACTGAGCTGCATTCTGCTGTCTTGTGCTAGTAATACATTATAACTCTTACTTAAACTTGTGAGCATTACTCTTTTGTATCATACTAGCAGTGGATGAGAAAATGTTTCAGGTTTATTTCTTAAAACTAAATATCAACTTACACATCTGGATTAATAAAGACTGCTTAAAAAGAGGACGGTTTAGGGGATATTCTCAGTAACATGATGTGAATTTGGTTGATATCAAATATTAGTGTCTCATTAATAAGTGTTGATCTATTTCCACCTAACAATAAGGTTATATATGATAGTAATTCAATGGTCTAAAATGCAGAGTGTAAATGACCAAGAAAAAGTAAGCTAAGCAGCTATAGACAATGAACATGAATCACTGCATGAAAACTATATTGTGTTCATAAATTTGTTATGAATTATAGTCTTAACAGCCTAATGTATGAAAGCATATCAAAAAGTGGTACCAAAAAAATCCTGTCTGTCTACTGTAGTGGATTTAGAGCCAACAAATCACAATGTGTGTCAGAAGATCTTGCTAGTGATGCCCACGCATAATTAATAAACTAGGAGACTTTTGTGTGTTACCTGTGTGTAATGCAAATACCTGATCATCTCCTCCTGATATAGAGAGCTGACAGCTGCTCCTCCAAAGCTTGTTCTCTTTTCAGCTCCTCGTCTTTCCTGTCAGATAAAAAGCGGTCACACATGAAAAGAAGATCATCCACATTAAACACAGTTAAAAACAAAGCATAATGGACTCTGTGCAAACATACTTCTTGTTTGGTAACCGCTTGTCACAGTGTTATCACATCACATCATCCTAGTGGAGTCACTGTATTTCTATTCTACATATAGATAAAAGCACGGACCACACTTGCTGTTCAAAACAATACAAAGGGGCTGCATTCATCCGTTTGCCAAGAATAGCTTTAGTTTTTTAACCTATAGTCTTTGTATGAGATACTTTCAGATAAGCCTCTAGGGGATTTAGACATGACCTCACTGGCAATAAACGAGCAACAACATGCAAAGGAACAATATAAAATATATAGTGCTTTAATTTGTGACCCTTGTTAATCTTCAGCTCTTTTTTTTTTTTTTTCATAAAATTCCTTAATACATTCAGTTCAGCTAAGACTTTATTACACCACCAATTCTTAGTTGACCAACCTTGACTCACAAAAGAACCCACACAAATCTGATTTCAGAAAATAGGCAGAGTGGGGGCAGGAGAACATGACAAGCGAAGCAAAACAACTGTGCGTGCACTTTTGGGACAGCCTAATTCACTTCTGAAACTCAGAATATTCGCTGATGCACCGGGCCTGCTCCTCTGCAGAGTAATATAATAAAAAGTCAGTGTCTGCTTAACAATTGCGGCAGAAACAGAGGTCAAATTCTGTCTATTATTCTGTCCCCTGCCTCTGTCTATGCACCTTGACTTACACTGTTTCAAAGCATGCGTGCAGAAGAATGGCTGCTGCCACGCAATGACGCTTTGTTAGCGCTAATACAATCAAGTGTCTTTTCGGGGTAGGGGGGCATTTGTGCTTTTGCTGGCCTTTCTGGCAGGCTCCCTTGTGGCATTGTACAACTGTGAGGCAGAGTCAGCGAGTATTGCTCCGTAGAGAAAAGAATGTGTCAGTACTGGACATCTGGCTGACAGTGATGCTATCAAAGAGACATGAATGTCGAGGCAAAGGAGGGGAGAGGCAGGGGTAAATGAAATGGTGGCAGCAAGATTAGGAAAGAAAGAAAAGGAAAAGCAGGTAGCACAGAGCTGATGAACAAAGAAGAAAGAAGTAAGGGAAACCTGGAGGAGAGAAGAAATGTGTTTAAAGGGATGATGAACTGTTATAGGGTCACACAGGATTAGAGCTAGATACTGGAAATCAGTATATTTGCAGTACCTGTACTCTCAAGTACTGAACAATGTCTTGTAGTTTAATACCATATTCCAAAACCTATATGCAAGTGCATACAACCAACATGGCTTTCATACCTTTATTAATCAACAGACAACTTCAAGTAGTGATATACAGGTTTTTTGTGTTGTCAAACTACTTTGAGAGTAATAAACAAATGTTTATGAGCAGATATATCAAACAAGTATTTTTAGGAACCAATATCCAAGCCAATGTATCAGTATCCCTGATACCCACCTCTGCACAGGATATGTGAAAGGCCTTCTAATGTAAAAATAAGAGACATACATTTCAGTTCTTAACCCTTTAACCCCTGAGACATTATTCCTGCTGTGAATTTGCATCTGTTTCAGTGTCATAAAAGCTACTCTGAGTATGTACTTGTGTTCCTTTTCTTCAGTGGTTTTGCTTTGCTGTGTGTTTTAGGGTCAAAACGGGGTGGAATAACAGAAAAAGACAAAGAGAGGAATTGAAGTTTGACAGATTTTACTTAAAAATGCACTCAGAATGTACCTACATCAATAAGAGATTTAAGACGTTGAACATGAACTGTGAACTGGAAAACACTGAACAACAACAAGGACTTGAATTTTGGTTCAATAGTTTTGGTTTTGGGGCTCTTTCTTTCTAAATGACTCCGGCTGGTTTTTGACACCCGGTTGAACTCCAAAAAGCAGTTACACGGCCAAAACTCAGTAAAAACACAGTAAAAAAAATAAAGGCAAATCACCACAACACTGCAAACAACAGTAAAAACAAAAACTACAAGGAAAACGCTGTGTAAAAAAAAAAAAAAAAAAAAAAAAAAAACCCCCCTGGGGTGGGGGGGGTGCACGGAGCATGCTCAGATGTCTATGGAAAGTACAAGGTCTATTCTATCAGAACATTTTGAAATTTTTCTTATTAAGCAAACAATTGATTTTTTATGAATATTTAAAATAAATCATACATTCAGAATGCTCACTACAAACACAATAGGGGTTACAGGGTTAAAAAATAATACTATCATTTTGGTAGGAGTACAGTTAGACTATCTTATAACCATATAATCATTATGTTATTTAATCCTGTTTTAAGGGCATACTACACGCCTAAAAGAGATTCACACTGCTCAGCTACCCCACTTTAACTTTGTTCATGTTAAAGCAGACTTTCAAATATGAAATTCACAATTTATTGTTTATCACCCTATTACATTAAAATAGGAATGTGGCTATGACACTTAATTCTGCTTACTGTGACTTTAAAACATGTTTTTGAGTTGTTAACAAAATCATATGACCCAACTGTAATGAAAGGCATTAATTCTGATAACATGCATATAATTTGACAAATATGCAAAAATCTGCATTTTGTAGGCTATAATAGTGCTACTTGTCACTTGTATCTTTTTTAGCTTTGAGTTGCACTTTTAGCATTGTTTTTGCATGACACTATGTCATGAAATTTGTATTGAACAAAAAAAAAAAAAAAGGCGATATCACAGCTTCTAATCCAGAGTGTTCAGCCCATCTGGCCTTCAGTCAGACTGAGCCAGAGTTCATTCATTCTTCAACAGGTTGAACTGAAGTGATTTTATGACTCTACACTGGACTTAAGAAAGACACATTTTTTCCTTTTTAACAAGTGCATTAATTGGTTCATTTATTTGTCATTATTTTGAAACTGAAATAACAGATTAATACACAACAATGGCACAGCAACATATGTGGTAGAACTGTACTTTTTATCTGGTCATCTAGAGGCTTCAGCTCCCCATGGAAAAAGACTGTATGATGGCAAAAAAAAAAAAAAAAAAAACACAAGCTAAATATAGCATGCATGGAAATGATTATTGGTTTTTAGATGAGCCTTTATTAGGTGTTAACATCGGTACAGAAACACAAACTAACCCTTTAAAAGCCTCATAAGGTTCTGTATAAACAGGTAGATTCTCCATCATATGGATGAACCTGAACTACTGTCTCACACACCTGGACATTCAGACACTGATCACCTTCACCTCCCACTTTGTAGCCGTTTTCAGAACGACGCAGTGGCTGTAATTGGACTCAGAATAGATGTAAAGTTGCACTTAATGCCTTAGTGTGCCATATTTAGTGGCATCTGGTGGTGAAGCTGCAGATTGGAGCTGAATACTCCAGCTACCTTCACCTGATGTGCGAATGTGAGAGCAAATGAATAATGGATAAAAAATGTAAAGCGCTTTGAGTGCCTTGAAAAGCCCTATAGAAATCCAATCCCTTCTGGTTCTCATTATTGTTGTTGTAAAAAGCAGGAGTCCCTTGTTACAGGACTTGTTTAAGGACTTATTAACTCTGGTCCACACTCAGTCACAGCAGGTAATGGCGGTGCACCCTAATACAGAATGCTACCCACTATAAAACAAAAGAATAAGACCGAGTCTGTTCGGAGTATGGTAGAAACATGGAGGTGGAACAAGGTGGGCTTGCTCCCTTTGTAGATAGTAACGCCTCATTCTAAGGCATTAAAACACAACAGTTCTCATTTGCATGTGATTACACACTAATGAAAACATAACTATAAGTATTGAATTCTATATCTGCAATTAGATGTTCCCAAGTCTCCCTAAGTCTTACACCCTCAACCTTTAAGACTTTTTCTGATTGATGCAGCCAATTTACAAATCCTTACTTTCACATATTTTCCTTACAAAAGTTCACACACCAAAATGGAAAATAAAATAAGGTTTGTGGTTAAACAAAAAGACTATAGAAACCAACCGGACATATTATAAAAAGTGACCGAAACTGAAATTCCACTCATGAGATATGACGATGAAGCCAATTTAAATCTTCACAACCTTCTGAAGTGCATGTTTCAGCTCCTTTGCAGTGACTGTATGTTGCTCTAAACAACTGCCAAATGCAAATATTTCTTAAAAGTGTGAACAGTTTACAGTGTTCCTTGTTGCACTCTGTTACAGTACATGATGCATGACAGGGTGGTCTTTTAACAGTGACACAAAGCTCTGACAAAAATACACATACATAGGTTTTGCAACTGAGTCATCCTGCTGCTGCCCTTGTGGACATTTTGTTCATGCCAGCACAACTCCCCTGACAGAATTAATGACATGACATTGGCTTGTATGACACGTAAACAGTCTTTAATGTTACACGACAATATGTCTCAAAAGTTGTACTGGACCAGGTCTGTGCTCTTAGTCATATCTCAAATGCCAACCACCAAATATGATAAGAAAATCTGCTAACACTTTTCATCTACACCTAGACAATAAAGAGCAGCAGAAGGACCAGGATTAAAATAACACTGACACTGACATCTACTGGCAAGACAGTGCACTGTTTCCTCACCAAGCAGCAATGACATTGGATGTTTTTAGATGTGTCATCTTTTTATATCTGATGATGGAGCAAAATGAGGTCTGATGATTACATTTATCTAAATACATAATAAAATCTGACTAAATGTATCATGGCCTCTAGCAGCTTTTCTGTTAGAGTAGAGGTGCTTTTGTAAGCTTAATTATTCTAGGATTCATTCAGTTTGGCCAAAGGCTCAGAAATATTATTGGACAACCTCCTGCTAAATTAACACCACAAAAAGGAAAATGTATAATGATTATCTGACCAATGCCAACATTCAAAACAATATAAAGGTGCCAGAAAACCACACATACACAGTTCTACACAGACTGACATGGTTGTATCAGAATAGTTTGTTACTACCTTTGAGCTGCCTTCAGGGTCCAACACATTGACAAGGGAAATGTACTCCCGCATGGCCTGCTCAGCCTCCATGTCTCCAAGCTGCTTCCAAGCTTGCCTGTAATGACATACATAAAATATAATTCTCATCTACAGCTGTCATCTATAGAAATGTCATTTCTAGGTTTTATAATGTTTAACAGGGATTTCTGTGCAGTTTGTGTTGAAATATTCTCCAGATTGTCAAAGACTTTGGTTCATGGTTTGGGCTTGTTCCAATAAGAACATTTCATGTTTTTCAATAAAAAAAAATTAAATAGAAAAAATTATCAGAATTTTAAATAACTATCAATATATATTTGTACAGAAAACATAATAGCAAAAGAAATAATGAACGCACAAATGCCACAAAGAATGGTGATTTGAGAAAAGTCATTCAGTTATTTTGGATTCTCATCACATTGATTTTACATTAAAAAAGGCTTAGGTGCTGGCCAAAAAGGTGTGGGTGCTGCATGTAAGCCATACAATGGTAGAAAAAAACATTGTCTAATACAATTAGAATTGGTATAAAAAAAAGAAAAAAATATGTATTAAATGGGCTTTTATTCTAACTGAAAATAGAATTTAAATACCTCTTGGCTGCCTATTAAATACTGAAAACTATTAATTGATTATTTTGGAATTAACTGCTTTGAGAAACCCTGTGACTTGCCAGAAGATTAAGTGGTTAAAGAAAATGAATGAAGGCATAAATACCTTGAGAAAAAAGTCATTTAATTATAACTCAGCACATGTGTAATGTCTATCACACCTCTCTCATATCTCACTCATCTATGCCAGGAACATTTAAAAGATATGAAATGGCTACTTATTGAAACCAGAAATATTTACTGATGTGAATGCCATCAGCTCATTTTAAATATCAACAAAACAATGTCCATGGGTAAGTAATAATTGTTAAAAATGTACAAGTGTTTTCTTACAAATACTTGGGGATAGTCATGGACTATAAGTGAAAAATATCAAAAATAGGATGTGAATTAAAGTCAAGACATTTATTCTTGCAAGAAGGAGAAAAGAGTTGTGAATCACAAAGCTGTGAGGGTCGTGGGGGGTGCTGGAGCCTATCCCAGCTACCATTGGGCGAAAGCAGGGTACACCCTGGACGTGTCGCTAGTTCATCGCAGGGCTGACATATAGAGATATGCACAGAGGTGCATGTCTTTGGAAGGTGGGAGGAAGCCGGAGTACCCGCAAAGAACCCATGCAAACATGGGGAGAACATGCAAACTCCACACAGTAAGGTTCGCCCCTGTCAGCTGGTGTTGGAATTGATCCCAGAACCACTTGTGAAGCGACAGTGGTAACCACTGAACCACCGTGTTACCCCAAAAAAGCAGTGATTAACAAGTCAAAACTCAAAGGTCTTTTTAGGCCTGAGTCTTATACTTGTGGAAAAACAAAGCAAGTCTGTCTGAGAGATAGCTCTGTCTCCTATCTTCAGAACACATGGTGACATGAAGAGGACACAGGTTATTTTGTCTAAATGATCATAACATGTGCTAGAGGCCTTGATACTAGTCTAAGAACATACATGAATGAACACTCTATCTAAAGTCATAAAAATGGTAAATACTTTTTCACACCTTCGTGGTGCCCAAAGCTCTTTACAAAGCCTCACATTCACCCATTCACACACACTCACACACTAATGGGTGGCTGCCGCAAGGTGCTACCAGGTCCTATTGGGAGCAGTGGAGGGTTTAGTGTCTTGACCAAAGACACTTTGACATGTGAACAGTCAAAGCCAGGATTCTAACTGCCAACCCTTCAATCATTGGATGACCTGCTCTCCCAACTGAGCCACAGCCACTCCTAAGATATCATATGACTTCTATAACTTCTACACATACATTGAGACATGGCTCAGTAGATCATGAGAACATCATAAGATAAGATATGACTTTATTTAACCCACTGTGGGGACATTTCACAGTTAACATTAGCAACATACAACAAGCAAGTGCAGAGAAAAAGATAGGTAGAAAAAAAATACAAATGAGTGAAAAATTAAATACAAAGAGAAAAATAAGAAATATATTTCTATAAATATTTATATAAACATAGAATTAGAATTAAAGCTAACTATTATTTACATATTTACATAACATACAAATCATGAGGATAACATATATTTCCCCAACAATAAGATACTTACTTACTTAACTTACTAATTTTTGTTACTGAGTCACACATGACTGGTTATTTGGGTTGGACAGTAAGATCACTCTACAATACCACTGCAGAAAGCAGCAGTAGTAAGTAAATAATTCTTTTTTGGTACAGCACACTGAGTCTGGTTGGGGAAAAAAGAATACTCATCCTTTCTTACCTTATACTGTATGGGAGAACTGGTCATACACACAAAAAATATCCTTTCACACATTTCACATTCACAGTATGAACTGTTAACTTCAGGTAGAGGTCGACTGATAGTGGATTTTTAAAGGCTGATTTAATAATGAGTTTTCAAACCCTTAACCTGTTTTTAACACGTAGATATTGATATTCTTTGATTATGGAACTGAAAATCTGACTTAACTAATAGTTAAGCTGGATTTCTGTAATGTGGACCTAACAATAAGACAAATCTAGCTGATATTTGTTGTGACTTGTTATTTCGTTTTGTGCTATTATTTTCCCTCAAAGTCAGTATCACAAAAGGGTTCAAAGATGATAAAACATGACCATTTCACTTAATGTTTACTTAAACACACACACAAAAAAACTAAATGAATCATAAATTGCCTAAGTCAGTGTGATCAGTGGCGTTGTGTAAGTAAGAGTGACAAATGTAGTGACACACCCAAAACAACACAAAGCCAGTCAAATCAAGTAATCAGGGAAAGAGAGACTGAAACCAACACCTACTGCAGCTAAAGAACAACCAGCTCAGTTATGAATCATGGGGTGCTGACATCCTGTTGTAAAGCCACACCCACATAAGACAGCTCACACAGGAAGTGTTCATATTTATCAGTTACAATCTGAGCCAAATTCTGCAGAAAATTACTGTTTAAGCCGTCATTTCTCTTTACTCCCTACTCAAAAAACACCAGCTAAAACCTCAGTATTATTTAGTCCTGGGTTTTAACATTGTTTAGCATTTCTTACAGTTATGATTTTTATGTATTTTATTTTGCATCCCATGAGAATTTTTTTTTTTTGTATTCATTGTATTTATTCAACATTTTCTCTAATAATAACAATGATAGTCTCCTATACCATTTAGTTTCCTTTAAGAGATATTTTCCTTTGTGTTGCTGGATTATTTGTTACAATGTCAAGATGTTAGGTGGTTTGGCTGTTTGCATTTATTATTGTGAACTGATACCATACTCTACTTGGGCTACTATAGTGTTTTATCTGCATTTTTGTTAAGCCAGTGTAGCTGTGGTACTACGACCTAGCTCATATTTCCAGTGAAGACAGTAAAGGATGTCTCATCTTCTCTTGTCTTGGATTGTCTTGTTTTACATACCATTTTCTCTGTCCTTCAAAGTCAAAGAAGCCAGGCTTTTGTGTATTGCATTTCCCCACTTTGACCTGTGAATACAACAAGAGCAAATTATTCAACTGATCTAGTATTACCCAGACCTACGTATATATAAGATGACAACACAGATGCTACGTCCGATCTCAGATGTCAGATATCAATTATGACAGATGAATAGTGATAATTTAGTACATGCTGTTCCCCCAAAATTGCACGTGTTGGTTGTCTAGAGTTAATATTGACTTAAACAACCACAACTGCTATTTAATCCGACCCTGACCTGTTTGTACCGAGCGTACAGGTACAGCAGCTGGTCCCTGCTGGCCGTCTGAATAAGGTCTCTGACACGATCGGCTGCAGACTCAAACTCCCGCTCCAGCTCTTCGCCCTCCAGCCGATCTCCCATTTCCATAGAGCTGCAGTCAAATTTATCTAAACCCAGGTCCGAGTCGGAGTCCGATCCTGCTCCGCCAAGGGGCTCCCCTGTGTCAGGCCGGGCTGGGTCCGTACCTGAGCCCGTCGCAGTGTCCGGAGAGGACGACGGTGACCCAGAAGCCATTGTTATTGTTTACTACAACGAGCCTTCAGAGATGACGGGTCCTGCAGATTTGAGAAAAACGCTAAATACCAATACAGAGAGGATATGAAACGAGGTGTGAGAAGCGTTTCAGTGGCTATCTCGTTTTAATCCTTAATCGTTGACAATCAAGGCAGTCGGACTTATTTCTACAGTCGGTCCGTCTGTGGTACGTTCACCATAAAGCACCGGCTAGAATCACAACAAGGAAGAAAACATTCCGGCTACAAACCGACGGGTACCTGCTTTTACGTGGTGAAAAAAATCATCACTTTAAAAATTAGGCTAAACAGTTAGTGCTGTGTAAAAACGTTTGTTTATTTGGATGTTATTTTTTCAGAGTATAAATTTAAATACATAGCTATGAAGAAACTTGCTAAAAATGCCACGTTTAGCACCCCCCACCCCCACATTTGCACTTATATACCGTTAAACGCTCAAGCGCACCTGCCAATTTATTGATCGTGAGGGTTAGCTTGCTAGCCAGTTATTTAGTTAACGACTGGCTAATTTAGTTTACTTGGTTCAAAATTCTGAATTAGGTAAATATTTTACTTTTAGTTGGACACATTTCCGTCAAAATGTGCCGTGGATGTCAGCCCACCGTTTCCACACAGGTGTATTTAATTACATTAATTTATTTATGAATTTATGGTCTGTGTATGTGCTTATGAGTGTCCAGTTTGTATATCCTCACCTTGTTCAGTTTGTCTAAAGCTCGAAAATTAACCTTCTGCTGCACTAAAAACTTTCAATCGGTTGAAAGTTATCTGATAATATATATGAAGTTTTTTCACGAGACCTGAGATAAGAGCAAATGGCGATCAACTGCATTAGCACAGTGTATCCAGCAGATGACGCTGTTAGTATAGTAATTTATTATTGTTTTGACCACAGTAGCCGCAGAGCAGCTGTTCCAGCCTCCATTACTGAAAAGTTAAGTCTAAAGCAAAACACAGGCGACTAAGTGAGTGCAGGTTGAAACAAGGGACACTATTTAACTTACCATTAAACCAGCATTTTCTGCAAACGGTATAGTCTACCCAGTTTGTGCTTTTGTCTGGTTTCAGTCTTGTTTCTCGCTGGCCATGAAATACAACTTACCGTTAGCTAACTTAGAGTTAAGTCTTAATATCCTGTTTTAAGTAGTAACTCTGTGTAGCATACAGTCTTCTTGTAAAAGTTAAATTTTCCACCTTAAGGCTCCTAAACTAACAATATCTGCCCTGTTGTTTAGATGAAGTAATGTAACAGGACCATTTTAGACAAAAGCCCATATTTTCTTTTCTTTATATTAATCAGTGTACGGTTATGACTGAGGACAACAGCTTTTTACAACTGACATTAATGATAGAATGAAACAGGTGAATGTAAACTATTGCTTAAAGTATGTTTTTTCCCCTTTGTCTACATTTACTGCAGATAAACACATGCTTCTCCAGAGACAGTCACTGTGAAGGTTGTTAGAAGTAGTCTACTTTAATAACAGGGCAGATCGTTTCTCTTTTCACGGGAGGTCCCATCACCGCCCGGTGCCTCCGCGCGCTCTGCTGACGCAACCACGTAGCCGTGGCTCAATGCGATGGCGGACCGCAGTGTCCCCAGACCTGCCCACGGAGGGACGAAGCAAAGTCACTGAGCCACTCCAACCGGCTCCGCCACACCGACCACCTGTTAAAGACAGGCCGCCGCTGCCTTCGCCAGCCCAGCCCAGTCTCATGTGTGCGGGACGGGACTCGCTCGGAGCCTCCAACCGGGACGATCCAGAAGTAGAGTGAGAAGAACCGGAGGGACCGCCGGGGCGGCGCACCGCAGGTTGAACCACCAAGTTGACTGAATTATCAAAAGTCGCATCGACTGGGAAAGGGGATAGACGCTTTCGGATACAACGGAGCTGTGAGGGGAGATTTGTTCCGGCAAAATGAAATTTGCAGAGCATCTTTCATCCCATATCACTCCGGAGTGGAGGAAACAGTATCTTCAGTATGAGGTAAAGTCAGTGTTTTCTTTTGTTTTGAAATAAATTCCCAGTGATTGTGAACATGTGGCAAACTACCACAACATCTAGTTTGACATGCCCGTTTAAGGGAAGGAGAAAGAAGGGAAATCAACAATAAACGCATTTTAAAAGCCTTTCCCAAATTCAGTTTTATACAGTTTGAGCGGAGCCACCTCCTGAGAGCAGTAAACGACGGAAAAAGAAGGGATGCCCTATTGTTTATGAAGGGCAAACTGACTGCGGCTATTGAGCCACAGGGAACCTTCTGCTTTTATTATCGCCTTTTGCGGAGTTTAGCACCTAAAAGTGATCAAAACAAGCAATTTTATGGACAGTTATTCAAATGGGATATTAATCAAATAATTTATGTCTTTATTTTAATACGTAAAGGGAAGAAAAAAAATTATTTTACTTTAATATATAATTTTCATGGTTTATTTGCAAAAAAATCTGGTTGATTTCACTGACTTTTTTTTCCATGTCTAAATTTATTATAAGACCTTGATTGGTCACCTCTAACTGATCGAATCAAAGTCAACTTATTAAATATCTATCTTATGAAAGACAAACAAGACATTTACTTGTTTGTCTTGGCATTTTTCTGCCTCAAGAAATACACACATTTTCTTTATTCAGGTTTGTAATTCATTCATTATTATTATTATTATTATTATTATTTATTTTATTTTATTTTTTTTTAAAAGCTCCTATCATTTTCTTAATTTTCAGTCTACAGTGTAACTGAATGCAAAGACAGTGCAGACATCAAATGGCCATTTCTCTCCAATACAATATATTGTCAGAATTCACATCTCTTTTAATAGTGATATTGGATATGTAGCATGCTAATTATTTTTGAAATATAAAACTCCAATTTTATTTTCCCTCATTTTTGCACACTTAATGGAAGTCTGTTGAATTGAAAAGCACATTTCATTTGGTGTCTGATAAGTTGGATCTGTTGAGATCACTGGGTGCACACATGGTCTTTGTTTGGTGCGATACAGTACTAGGAGTATTTTCTTTTCACACCCCACTTGTTTTTGGCTCTACATTAAGAACCTTAGTACAGACCTGTAGTGGCAGGACAAGCTGGTCTGTTCCATTTAGCTCTATGAATTATAGACAAAGACTCTGTTCTCCTCACCCTCAGCAGCCTTCATCCCAGACTCAATACAAGCTCATTGCACGGGGGTTAATTGTGTAAATATGCCCTAAATATCTTCATTAAACACACATTTGACTGTGTTTGGACATTTGTGACATTCTGTCATGATTGAATAAGGAAAACATCTTAAAGCCATGCATATAAATTGGGGAAAAATGTGTGCGTATATTGTCAGATATTACATGAACATATTAGAAAGATGATATGAGCACAGAGATTTTATAAAACTATTGTTAATGGACATGAACAGCATTTGCAGGGTCTTTGTGTACAGACTGACGCATAGTAAGCCCAATGACAGATGCATGGCCATACCAGCCATTTTACACCTCCAGTCTGCTCGGCTCGCACTGACCTGAGATGGATGGTGATATGACGGATTCTCTTTGTCATCTGTGTTAGTTGCTGATTTTATAACAGTCATAATATTAACAATGAAATGACTTTTAACTAAGCTCAAGTAAAGTATTATTTTACAACACTATAATAGGAGTCCTCAATACATAAATATAAATGAGCACACCAGCAGCTATTAGTAGAGACAATAATACACATGCATTTTTAACAGAATGTTTTTTTTATATATAAAAATACTTTATTTTTGTGACTAAAAATGTATCAGTTTTTTCTTCGCATATAGTGTTGTATATGAAACTGTGTACTAGTGTGATTCATATCAAAACAAGTCATTTGTTTTTTCGCCCTCTCATTTTCTCAAAAACCAAGCTCATACAAGCATATTGTTATCATGTATGTTGCTTTTGTGGACTTGCAGATGCAGAGCAATGCAGTGACAGTGCCAACCTTACTCAGGGTTTTTCTGACCACTACAACACTGAAGTGCTGTGCCTAAGTGTTTTTTCACAGTACTGTAAGTCAAATGAACAGAAAAAAAACTCTGCATAGAGTTTTCTACTGTCTTATGCTATCGTTTATAGTTGCACTAAGTTGAAGTTCAGAGTCTTCCAATTTTGTTGCAATGTTATTTTGTGAATATTTTTGGAATACATAAAAGATTACTTCAAGGCATCACGCTAACCCCACCATTGAGCTAATGTGACGCTCTGAATTGTTTTTATATATGTTGTAATCATAATAGTCAAATAATATTATGTCAAATCATGACCTTGACTGTATGCAGTAGCTAAGACACCAAGGGAAAACCCCTGTTACAGTTGTATTTTTCCTGACATATATTGAAAAGTTGCCGACTTTGTGTTTTTTTGCTGCCTCCAGTCTTTTGCTGCGTTTCTACTACATGCTACCAGCTCGACTTGACTTGGCCTTTTTGTGTTTTCATTATGTAAAAGAACCTGGAATCTAGTACCCGGTACTATTTTTTTTAGTACTTGCTTGGTCGAGGTTCCAAAAACAGGTGAAGAGATAGTTGGCTTTGTGTCATTGCGTCATCAATGTGCAACCCGCCAATTTTTAAAAACCAGATTCGGAAGTTTACAGTAAATATAGCCTACTGGTAGGCTAATCCATGATGACTGCCTGCAAAATGATGAAAATAAAATATCATCCTCCATTGTGTGCATGTGTCTCGTCGTTGTTGTTGTTGTTCTCTTCCTCTTTGTTTTTACCATCTGCTGTGTCGCGTTGAAGATGATGCCGCAGAAGTTACGCGCAATGTTGCTATGACAACCAGGTACTCTAAAGTTGGTAGTATCCTGTATGGGAAACGGTCTCCAGGAATAGTACCTGGTACCTTAGTTGGGTCAAGTGGAATCACAGTGGAAACACAGCATTTGTCTGACCTCTGTAAATGCCTCTATGGCCTGGATGGGGCAGTAAGACATGGGTCACACCTACTTATTCAAGGATGTGCTTCCCTCTGAAAAAAGTCAGAAGATGAGGACTAAAGGGAGAGTCAACAGACTTTGGTGAAGTAGGCTGTTTAAAGAAAACAAACTTCGAAAGATGCACATTTTAAAGTCAAACCAAATAATGTAGAGCCTTAGGATGCATCTCAGGTAGAGCAGAAGGAGTGTCAGTCCATAGACACGCCCCCCCCCCCTTTGGGGGAAAAGGGAAAGCATAAACAGTCATTGAAAACAAGGTAATTAAAATCCTAGTATGTAGTTCATTTTCAAAGGAGCAGCTAAAGTCAACACACTCGCTGTTTATCTAATAATTAAATGACACACTGACACATTGTTCCATCAGCACTGGTCAGTTTTTCCCAGCGTCTCAACCACAGCAGCCAGGTTGACGGTATTTAAAGTATTACAGCCATCCAAATCCAAACTGGCAGTAGTTTGAGTCACATTCTTGCCATAATGTGTGGGATGGATTAATTAACCTGCTGGTCAGTTTTCATTCTAGTCCTTTTTTTTTCTTTTAGAGTGTGCTATTGTGTGGAAAAATGTGTGCTTTCAGTTTGGATTGGTCAGCCAGTTTCTAAGCAGATAAGAAGGATGTGGCAAACCCCGGCTTTAGTTAGTGAGGCACTTCATTGGAAGGCAGACGCATTGACAAGGCTAGTGAGTGATAGAGTAATTAGGTGTGTTCCTTATCCTATGGGATCATAGTTGTAAGGCCATATGCTAAACAGCTGCTTTGTATGGAGATGTGCATGTTGCAACACAGTCCTTTGGTTTCTCAACAAACTGGAGCTTAAAGGTTGTGGAGCATTTTCCTTTGTTTTCATGAACTATGTTCGACAACAGTTGGAATTTATTGTATGCCTCTTTAATTTTTCTACATGCCCAAGGTGATGATAATTACCTTTCATATTTATGTTGTGCAACTATTGAACAGTACAGGTATAGCAAGAGAGAAGGAAATACAACTGCAGGTATGTGTGGGTGAGAAAAAGGCCACTTATGCTTTTACCTCTGCAGTCTAATGACTCACATAAGCTTAGGGGAGGACGAGGAGGAGGGTGTATGTTGAGACACACATTTACAATTCAAACTAACAAAGTGGTTTTACACAGATGAAAAACAGGTGGTGCAGGATTTTTAAAGATGTAATTTTTGTCTATTAAAATGTAAAAGCATGTATTTCTCTAATTAGTCTATGTGATACAGCACAGGGAATTTTGCACTGTAATGGATGTAAAGGAAACATCACACAATTTGTCTCGCATCATGTATAGTCTGTGAAATGAAAGTGTGATTTATCAGCATGTTTTACAATATCAACACTATGTATACAACTGGCACGGCGTGGCCACTGCTGAGAACCCCCCCCCTCTATACTGCCTTCTTCCCTGTCGTTCCTCACCTCATCGTTCCTCCCCCACTGGGAGGACATCTGGTCCCCGACCAGACCTGCCCTCTGCTCGCCTTCACCCCCCTCCCTCCATCCTCACCTCCTCCCATCCTCTCCACTCCTTTTTGTACACAGAGATCCACTCAGACAGAGCTCCAGTGATCCACCATTGGCTTTCATTTAGAGATCTCTTCTGATCAATAATGCATTCAGTGCGATCCTCTCAAGTACACAGCTAATGCTCTAAACCATCTCTAGTAGAATGATTTGACCGTCTTGCAGTCAAATAATGTAGTGAGCAGCTTCTTACACATGTCACAGCTGTTAAAGGATTGAATTCAATTGACAGTATTTTATCAAAAGGACACTGTGCTGTGTAAGTGTGACTTCTGGTTAAATGTGTGTTTGGTTTATGGTGCATCATCATCATCACATCAGTACACGCTCATTCAAACTGATGGTCCCATTAGGCCTGGCTTAGTTATTGTCTACAGGTTTCACTACTGATTTTGCCAAGACTGCTGGTTTAAACCCATTTCCCCAATGAACAACCCTGCCCCCTTTCCCATCAATGCCATCACCATGGCAATGCCTCCGCCTTAATGACGCCTCCCTGCCTGAATGCCTGTTTCCCAACTGTTAGTCTTAGGGACATGTTTTTTGCTCACCAGAGATGAGCCAGGACTGTATGTACAGGTAGTCTCCTGTGTTTTTCTTTTTTTTTTTAATCAGAAAAAGCAGAGACAGGACTATTTAACATATTAATCATGGTAGAGTTCTATACCACCATTTCTTTTGCCTTTGCGTCTATTCTGTTTAATTCTCAGTCAGTATTTTTTGTAGATTTTTGACCTACTTTTGCTCATGGGTATTCCAGTATTGTTATAAATGTTTGTATATTTACCTCTAGATTTTTTCTCTGTTCTGACCATTAACAACAGTTTAAAATAGTGATATAACTGTCTTTTACATCATTTTGGTTTTGGTGAGTTATTACTCAGATTGCATACATTTTTTAAAGCATTAAATTCTGAAACCAGGGACTATAGCTGTGTATAGCTGCTATCTTGTTTTTTACATTGTTGTCATTTTGTTGCATTTCTTTCATTTTGTTTTATCATGTTGGGTCTTTTTATATCTTTTTTGTCTTGTTGTGTCTGTTATAACGTTTATGTTTTACCTCTTTGCTGATCCCTTATATCCTTTTGTCTGTCGTGTTGTTCTCGTTTTATGCCATTTTCTTCTTAATTTAAAAGGACAAATAACTGGTTGGACAATGGACTGAAAAAACCTTTGCTACTGAACAAAATTTTGACTAAATGAGGTTTAGTGATTCCAATATAGCATAAGAATTTCTCCAGCATGTCAAGACGTAGAATCATATAAACAGAAAAAAAATCACAAATTTTTCAGTTTTGTGCCAATGATTGATATATTTGATATTCTTGATAGTATGTGCCAAAATGGTCAAGCTTCCTTATAGACATTAACAGAAGAGCAGTGAATTACCAGAGCACATCTGCCTGGATCAGAATTGTTGCAGAATGTTGCTATTGTTCTTTTGGGTTGTGACCCATTGTAACTGCCATCGCATTAAGGCTGAAGCCCCTTGGTACCTGGTTTCCATTTCAGAGATATCTTGATAAAAATCATTTACCATGTTCAACACTTAAATCACCCAAACTGTGTGGAATAAAGTGCAAGGTGGAAGAAATTAATTTTGAGAGACATGCTACATTCCATTCATAATGTGTTAACGTCTACTCAGCTAGTTAATTTGATAGTTGATAGTAGTTCTTTATGGCTGCCCACAACATTCTGTGCCACTTGCACAAATTAATTTTAGAGAGATGAGCTTTGAGTGGAATATGGGATCACCAATGAGTACTCCGATCTGGGGTCCAGTAAAAATTCCAGCTTTCAGCATTGCGTCACTCTTGACTGTATAATTTCTTTCAGTTGTTGAAAGCCGTCTGACTCAGATTTGGAATTGACATACCTGGGTTTGGTAAAAAAACAAAAAAAAAAAAAGAAAAATAAATTCTCCTAGTGGCAATATCATTGGCACTTTTTTTTTAATCAGTATAGACTGATAATAAATTTTGTTTTATTTTGACAACATTTTTGGCCATATAGCCCATCACTTTATAAACAATCACTACCTCCTGGATCGGATTCCAGTATTTGGGTGTCATTGCTCCTGTAGTTCACATTGACCTATGAGTTCAGCTCATTACTGTCCACAGACCAAGCTGCTACTAGGCCTAATACACAGCAGTTTGAGTGGTTTCTACCCACATGCAGGATTTCCTACACTGCTTTTTTTCTTTTCACTGTCATGTTACACATGGACAGTCAGAATCAAATAACAGAACAATCAGTCATTTAATTTGCACATTTTAATTACATACAGCAGTCAAATGTCGTAATTTGTGAAAATGACAGACTGACATAGGTTTGGCACACAGGAGTGATTTTATGCAGAACATATTTTAGACAGATATTTGTCTCATCCCTAGTTCCAAACACTTTTTCAAAAACTGCATTGAGTTCTGATCTTTTCTCTGATTACCACTGATATGTTCAAATGAGCCAGTCTTCCATTATCTGTCAGAGTCCATTATCTTCAAGATCAATCTTGGCACAGAGAAACTAACCGCATTTAACCACACATGCCGCTGCTACTGTATTCCTATTTTCTTTTCTCTGTTTTCCCCTTGTATCTCCACGTACGTCACCCAAATCTGTATTAAATGCAAAAAAAGTATACTTCAAAACAACCATTTTAATTTGTAACTAACTTAAATACTTCTGTTTTAAAACAACTGTCTCTGTCCTATTCAGCTTAGACTAAAACTGATGATTATAATACAAGAGTTGGTGCATTGTTCTTTATACTAACAGCTGTCACAGCTGTTCCATTAATCTTCTCATATAGATAGTAAGTGTTTAGTTAATAGCTCTCAAATGGCTTTAGATGGGTTAACTGCTGTTGTACAAACAGATGGCACTGACAGTGCTCTAACAACTCAAGATCCACTCCATCCAAATGTATTTTTTTTAAATTTTGTATTGGGTCAAAACATGGTATTCGAAATCTCTCTGGTGGGACATTTTAGAGACAATTTGATAGATTAGTGTTGCTAAATGACCCGCATTTTTTACTTTTAAATTCATTTTTGCTTTAGTTGGACCATAAGGGATCATCCAAAACAAGGAGCAATTTTATACTGAAATAAATGTTGGAATGGCAGTCAGTTAAAGTTCACTCTCTAACGGGACATTATTGTGTTTTGACCCTACTTTATTTATTTATTTAGACAGGGACAATGCATAATATACATTAACCTTAAACAGGAGAGATGTATTGTACCAGGTTGTAGCATGAGTGCTAATTTCCACCTGTAGTCCCCGGGCAGGATGATGTTATCATTAATAAAAAGCAGACATTGATGAAAACTAAAACATACAAAGAGCAGTAGAAGATGCATTTTCATAACTCCATCCATATAAAAAAATCATTCACATCCAGTCATTCACTCTTATTCGTCCCACTGCAGTCTGTCACACACACTCTAAACACGTTTACACCACATTATGGGTACAGGTTTGGTTAGAGAGTAGCTGTTTTTGCACCATGCGGTAAAATGTAATACGCAGTTAGAAGAAAAAGTTGGTGAATCTTGTCAAATCTTCTATTTTTTTTCTTTTTTGCATAAATATGCCCTCAAATGTGATCAGACAAGTCCTATAACTAGATAATGTGAACCCAGTTAGGTAAACAAGACAAAAACATTTTTTTCCTGCTGACCCCAAACTGAAGTGAAGCTTTCTTTTCAGTTATTTTTTTAAGTAAAACTATTGTGAAAAAGTATTTCAGCTACAACCTCTATGTGGTTTGCATATGAATTTGTCTTCCTATTAAGAAGAGTAGGGATGTAATGGTACAGAAAAATTTCGGTTCAGTCCGTTTTCAGTACAGGGGTCTTCGCTTCGATACATTTTTGGTGGTGGGGGTGCTCCGTAACTACCTGTGGGACAGGACATTTCTACAAAATATTGTTCAGTCATTTGTGCATTAGCAAAGTTCATGATTTTATCAAAAGCTCGCTTGCAAAATTTTGACAATCCAAGAATTTTTTCATCTGATGTACATTGATTGAAAGGGTGTCTTCCTACAAATACTTGGGAATATGGATTGATGAATAGTTGTCTTTTAAAGTTCATATTTCTAACTTAGTTAAGAAACTCAAATTGAAGATAGGTTTTTATTTTATAAATAAATATTGTTTCACATTTTCTGCAAAGAAAAAACTTGTGGAAGCTACCTTTCTGCCTGTGATAGATTATGGTGATGTACTATACAGACATGCAGCTACCTTCACTCTGAGCAGCCTGGATCCAGTATATCATGCTTCTTTACATTTCATTTCAAATGGAAAATCTCTCACTCGCCACTGCACTCTATAATTTAGTGGGCTGGACATCATTAACCATCCGTAGACAAAAACACTGGTTTATGTTTATCTATAAAGCTCTGCTGGGCAAACTCCCAAAATACCTCAGTAATCTTCTTTCTGTTAGCTCTAGTAGTTTCCATCTATGTTCCTCTGACTGGTTGCTTTTGACTGTTCCCCCATTTTTGACAGACTTTGGAAAACAGTATTTTCCTATCATGCACCGTGGTCGTGGAATAATCTTCAAAAAACTGTTAAGCAAACATTCATTTCTGTTAGTGATTTTAAAAGTGTCATGGAGAATGCAGTGAAGGAGGAATGTCACTGTTTTTCTTGATGCCATTAGGTTGAAGAGTTGTTATTGTGTTTTATTGCTTCATTGTGTATCATGTATGTGTTTTATATTATTTGGACTTTGTGTGGGTGTTTGTTTGTCTCTATATGTCAGCCCTGCGATGTACTGGCAACATGTCCAGGGTGTATCCCGCCTTTGCCCGTAAGTGGCTGGGATAGGCTCCAGCAACCCTTGTGACCTTAGTGAGGATAAAGCGGGTTCAGAAAATGGATGGATGGATGGACTTTGTGTGGACTCTGTATTGCTGCTACCTTGGCCAGGTCTCCCTTGCAAAAGAGATTTCTGATCTCAATGGGACTTCCTGGTTAAATAAAGGTAAAATAAAAATAAATAAACAGGCACTCCACGTGTTATGTATTTGAAGGCAATAGCGACTCAAAGTACGTCATGACAACTTGTTAGCGTTAGCAAAACAAGTTGAGATTCCGCATTTTTACATTATAGCAGATGGGGGGAAGGATTCTTTCCCTCTCGGGTTTCCCCACCCCCAACTGTGACATCGTTGCTGACTGAATCTATAGAAGGCAGAGGAGGCTACATGAGTTGAGAAGAGCTCCAATCAGAACTCAACTTCATGAGCGACACGGAAGGTGCTTACAGTTGTCTTGATCTAACCACTGGCAGAGTGTGTCAACAGTAAAGCTGCACATGGGAACCGAAAAATGTCGCTTGGGAGAAAAGAGAAGAGCAGATATATGGAAACATTTTACTTTTGATATTAATGCCAACAAGACGCATTGTAATTATGTTGTGCCGTTATTACCAGTATTATTCAGTGGTATTTACTGCTGTTGTTGTCCAGGATTAGAAATGTGTTTTCAGTTCTATGCCATTTTTTATGATCCCAAGCTCAAATCCCTGGTGGCATTACATCCTTTTAAATGTTTTTGACAGTTTTAGCCATTGAAGTAGTTTCAGGTGAACACTATTTTTAGTTAAATTGGTTTATTATATGCCAATGACACTGCTGCTTTTACAATCTTCAATTTCATGGAGAATGTCAAGTGCTGTTTGTTTTGATTAATGCACATCTTAAGTCTCAGTCACAAATACTGCAGTCAAGTGGACCACACTTATAATTCTGACCGTAAATTTTTTTGAAAATGCATCAGACTCATAGTACTCATCAGTCTGAACAATAATCCATTGGAATTATTCTGTAACCTCTTAAGGAAAAGATTTTATAAGGGGTCAACATTTAAGAAATGAGCTGATTGATATTGATTATTTCATGAACTTTGCCTTTAAATTATTAATAATTTTGACAGTACATTTTTTTGAAAATGCATCAGACTCATAGTACTCATCAGTCTGAACAATAATCAATTGGAATTATTCTGTGACCTCTTAAGGAAAAGATTTTATAAGGGTTCAAAATCTCTATTATTAACCCTTCATTTTTTTCCCCCTGTACGATAATGTCTAAAAAAGACGTGCTTAGATTTTCAAAGTGTGGTCCACTTGACTGCTGTGTCACAAATGCCGTTACGAATGGCTACAAACACTGTGCGAACGATTTCTGGACCATTTTGTATGACTTTCTCAAGGCGGTCGTATAAGAACGGAGTGTTCATGGAGTGTTCGTGGACCATTCTTAAGTTTGTAGCCAGGTGAGCGATCTTGTCCAAGATTTTCTACGAAAGCAGTGCGAAACCCCCTTTCGCCCCGGCACACTAACGAATGCCTTACGAACAATGTAAGAACAGCACACGACATTCGTGGACCAGGAGGCCTTTCCAGAACCCACATGTTCCTGCAGTGGCTGCAAATAGATCTCAAAAACGATTACGGTGTTATTAGGGGGACCTTACGGTGTTCACACAAACAGATGCACGGAGATTCACATGGCCTTCTTAAAGTGGACATAAGATGCAGTGCAGCAGTACTGTGACATTCGTGCGGTATTCGTGGCATTCTTAGAGGGGTCGAATACCAACTGTTAAGACATGGTGAATGACTCAACTCAGACACACGGTGCAGAACATATAAAGAATAAAGTGTTTTATTAACAGAAAAATAAGCCTGAAAAACAACACCAAACCTGCAGAGATAATGTACAGTCAATAGTACCCGGGTGACGGGGATCAGGGTGATGGAGAGAATGTGCATGACGGACGGTTAGTGTTTTTAACGTTCACTTCCCTCTGTTATTCTTGTGTGTCTGTTTCATTCTTAAACCTAACCTTCTGTTTCAAATTTCTTAATTTGATGTCTTATTATGACTCCTAATTTCTGACAGTTTAGGTCAGTTTTCCTGAATACATCACAAGAATGCTGTTTCAGCACCACGGACAGTGCACAATCCCAAACATAAAACACACATTGTAAAGGGTTAAAGGGGAACTAGACAATATTTTTACCTTAATTAAACAGTTTCAGAGTAATTGTGATGGTTAAATGGCATGTTATGGGTTGAATGGAAGCCCTCTGTCAACCCACTAGTGTATGGAGGACCGAACCTGCCATATTTAAAAATATATACAGAAAAACAAAAATGTCTTGATAAATCCATTTCTGTATTTCTGTACCATTTATTTATCTATTTTGTCCTTATTTAAATTTTTCCTTCTTTAATTTTTATCCCTGCATTTATTTCTGCATTGCTTTCTTGATAAATTAATTTCCGTATCATTTATTTATCTGTTTTATCCTTATTTATATTTTTCTTTAATTTTTATCCCTGCATTTATTTCTGCATTGCTGTGTACTTACATTTTCTTCAGTATTCCCCCTGTTTGCATTTTCTTCCTCTATTTATTTCTGTGTTGCCTATTTATTTCTGCGTTGCTTTCTGTTTGCATTTCCTTTATCTCTTTTCTTATTCATTTCTATATTTTATTTTCATCTGACATCTTATTAATTTATTGGCATTTTTTATTCATATTTACCTCTTCAGTATCCCCCCTTTTGCATTTTCTTCCTCTATTTATTTCTCCAAGCCAGTTTATTTCTGGGTCACCTATTTATTTCTGCGTTGCTTTCTATTTGCATTTTCTTTAACTCTTTTCTTATTTATTTCTATGTTTTATTTTCATCTGACATTAATTTATTGGCAGGTTTTTAAAATTTATAGTCATATTTACCTCTTCAGTATTCCCCTTTTTGCTTTTCCTCCTCTATTTATTTCAGTGTCACATATTTATTTCTGGGGTTTTTTGTATTTGCATTTTCTTGATCTCTTTTCTTATTTATTTCTCTATTTTATTTTCATCTGGCATCTTAATAATTTACTCACAGTTTGTTTTTATTCATAGTCATATTTACCTCTTCAGTATTCCCCCTTTTGTTTTTTCTTCCTCTATTTCTGCTTCGCCTATTTATTTCTGCCTGTCCTTTTTACACATCAGCCAGCCCCTTTTCTTTTTCTGCACATATTTATGCCTCAGTAAGCAAATATGGGGGGGGGGGTGTCTTTAAAGGCGTGTCCTTAGGTCAGCTCTTCTCCTATTGGCTAATTTCTATTCAGAGGGGCTGTGCTGTGTCAGTGCTGAATAGAGCAGGAAGTACCTGGTGCTTGTGGTCTCATAGAAGGACATGAACCTGTGTTACATGAGGACCAGCAGAATTACTGCTGCAGAAATCACACAGACACTGAGGTCTTTACTGTTTGGTGTGGATATAGTAACCGATAGAGTGTTTCGGTTCGCTTCACAGACCGACCTCTTGGACCACGTAACATGGGTGATCTAGATGCAGTTCTATTGGACTGAGGGGATCCGTGTGGTTTACATTAGATCAGTGATCCAGATTACAGTACTGCCACCCAAACTAAGACCAGCTGGACCCGATGGGTCGGGCCAGGTTCAGATAAAAACTTAGGAGAGCCGTTTGGAGGCACTGGTACTGGCTCCATATCATTTCAAACCATGGTATGAAGCCACAGCTCTTGTACCTCCATATATTCCTGCAGTCTCTCGGTTTTTGGACAAACTCGACCCACACTTCAGTGTTTGTGTCCAAACCCGATCAGTTAAATCCAGTTGTTCCCATATTTATGTTCTAGATTGTCATTAAATATACTGGTTTACACATTCTTGGTAAACAGTACCTGTATTAAATGACTCCACCACACTACCACTACAGAAACCAAACCTAAGACGGTTCTATTGTTTAAATTTATTTGAAACGCAATTAACACCATGAAATGAAGTAGGTCTGTTAGCTCAACTGATGAGTATTTTTAAAAATGTCAGATGTTCACTGTAAATTAAGGGACCGAACCAGAACAGCATTCCTTTTTGTCCAAACCCAACCCGACCCGTCGGATCCCGTCTGGCTTGGTTCGGGTTGCAGTGTTCGAATCTGGATCATTCATCTAATCCACACACAGATCCCCTGATTCCAATATAACAGCATCTGGATCACCCACGTTCCGTGGTCCAAGAGGTCGGTCCGTGAAGTGAACTGAAACACTCTCTTAGTTACTATATCCACACCAAGCAGTAAAATCCTCAGTGAGTGTGTGATTTTCAGCTCAGACTGTAATGTGCCTAAACTCTTTTGCGATGTTCTCAGTGGCTGTGTGATTTTTGCAGCAGTAATTCTGTTGGTCATGTCCCAGTACTGAAACCACAAGCGCTAGGTACAGTCTGGTCTATTCAGCTCTGACAGCACAACCCCAGAATAGACATTAACCAATAGGAGAAGAGCTGACCTAAGACACGCCTTTAAAGCCCGCCCCCCTCATTTGCCTTCTGAAGCATAAATACAAGCAGAAAAAGAAAAAGGTTTGTCGAAGTGTAAAAAGGATAAGCATAAATAAATAGGTTTGGAGAAATAAACGGAGAATGAAAATGCAAAAGGAGGAATATTTACCTCTTCAGTGTTCCCCCTTTTGCAGCCATGGCTCAGGAGGTAAAGCTAGTTGTCCAATAACCGAAGGGTTGGCAGTTTGAATCCCGCTCTGTCCTAGTCATGTGCATGTGTCCTTGGGCAAGACACTTCACCCTCCTTGCCTCCAGTGCTGGTACTCAAACTGGTGTATGAATGTGTATGAATGTTTGGTGGTGGTTGGAGGGGCCGTAGGCGCGAAATGGCAGCCACGCTTCTGTCAGCCTACCCCAGGGCAGCTGTGGCTACATATGTAGTTTCTTACCATCAGAGGGAGAATGTGAAAGCGAATGAATAATGGATCCACTGTACACGCATATGCATTAATAGAAAAGCGCCATATAAATCTAATCCATTATTATTATTATTATTATTATTATTATTTCTATATATATTTTTAAATATGGCAGATTCAGTCCCTCATACTAGTGCCTCTAGGGCTGAATATGCCACAACTTCTCAGTACCATGGTTTGCAGCATTACCGCACTAACACACTTCCAGCCAGGTACCGCTGGCTAACTGTAAACACAAGCCAGCCATGCCTTCATTTCACAGGTGTTTGCAATGGCAGAGCTGGCACAGATAAATTCTCTATAATCTATTTATTTCAGTGGATTTGTGCTCTTGATGGTGCCATTGGTTGTTACAGTGTTTATTAGTTTATGAACTTACTGTATTTTATGTACGGTGCCTGGATGCTTGTTGGCTAGCGCAGATGTTTGCATACTCACTAGTAATCCTGGTTGTCTGTGTCATGTAGGTTTGTTTTGTTTACTAGATTGCCCTTTGTCTGCCTCAGGAGTGTGCTTTTATTACTAGACACAGAATTTTATTAGTTGAATCTAGCTTTTGTCAGATGTTTGTAGTTCATTATATGACCCATGTCTAATTGGTTTCATCTGAATAGCGACTGGCATAATAATTAGCCTTAATGTTCAATCTTAGTTGGTGTTGTATGATACTTGTCTCTTGTACAGTAAATGTTAGCCCCGGGATGATAGCGCGCCAATGCTAACAGGGCAGTAGCAATGTCAAAGTTCTCATTATAAAAACGCACAACAGCAGGAGCAAAAGAGTTCCTAAGACGTTCAGTACAAAACCGAGGTATCACCATTTGCTCATGAACTAACTGAGCCTCACGTTCCTGTCCGCATGTTCACTCCTGGCCACCCAGATGAACGGGTCACAATGACACCGGTTGTGTGTGCAGAGTTCTGCAGGCTCTGTCTGTAGCTGCTAGCACCGAGCTGCTAACGTTAGCTGCAGAGCTAAAGAGCAGCGTGGCGTGAAAACAAATGTCCGAAACTTCAATGTCCAGCTAAAGTTTCCCATTCAGCTCCGCTCCACCCTCCAGTAGCATATTTGATAACTATTTTTTGCCTTCTCGTCGCCGGCTTCATTGAAAGCAACACATGGTTGGTGGGTTTTACGACAGTAAATATGTACTCCAAAACTGTAAGGGGAGGTGTGCCGAGAAAAATGCTACAAAACCAGCGAAGAAGAACCAAGCGGTAAAATCCTGTCTAGTTTCATTTTAATGTAAAAACAGGTCAACATGGTTTAATGTCTGAAAAGAGCATCAATCATCATCAAATTATACATGGACATCTCTAATGCTGGGATAGGCTCCAGCACCTCCGCGACCGTCTGGAGGATAAAGTGGTTCAGAAAATGAATGAATGAATGCAAAAAAAAACAAAAAAAAAACAACACTCTCAGATTAAATTATGTTCAGTTTCTTTGCACAAGTGAAAGTGGACATGACTACAGATGTCCACACGAACTTTGGTGATGATTGGTCACTGTTCTGGGGCATTAAACTACGTTAAGCTGTTTCTTTTATGTTAAGCGCTTTCGAATGTCCCTCTTCTTCTGCTGCTGTCGGACTGAAACAGCCTCTGGATCTTTCTCTTCTTCATCTTGTAGCTGTAAAAGTTTCAGTCTAGTGGGCATTATTAACATCTTGAATGTAACAATCACTACACGGTAAGGAGTACATGGCCACTGCTTATATACCAATCTAAATATTCTGAAACATCATAAGATCTTCCTACCAATGACTTGAGAGCACCGTGAGTTTCACATAGGGCTGATGTACATTTACCTTATGACAAAATGATTCATGAAGTGGCCGTACGTGTGATATAGGAAGGTCCCAAGACACCCTTAAGAAGACTGTGCGGTGTTCGTACAACACAAAATCACGTCATTTTCTCACAGAGGTTTCAAGTTGCTCTTGCGGCAGCTGTATGGACTTCATAAGACAGCCATAAGAAACTACTGCTCCCTCCACGAACGGCTACACTTGTCTACGAACTCCACAACTCATACCGACTGGGAGATTCGTACCAACCCATCGTTCATAAGAAGCTTTGTGACTGAGGCTTTAGTTGGGGAAATCAGGACTCTACTTTTCATTGTTTTTCTATTGTAATTGAGATGCCTTTTAATGAAACCAGTGGCAAATAAAGATACATTTGTGTTTGAAAGAACAGTAAAATGTATGTGTACTGTGCATTCAAACCTTAATGCCATTCTATAATACTTAGAAGTTTAATTTAATCTAAGTCAAAATCATAACCTCAGATACCCTTTAAATCATTATATAAGAATTTAGTCGACTAAATCTATTGTAGATTTAGTTGACTAAATTTTAATATTTAGTTGACTAAAACGAGATGAAAACTAAAATAGTATAGATGACTAAATTCTGACTAAAATTATATGATACTTTTGTCTAAAGACTATGACTAAAGTTAAATTAAAAACTGTTGTCAAAATCTACACTGGTCTGGAGCTTTGTAGTGAGTAGTTAAAATTGTGCAGGTACAACGCTTTACCCATTTTTAAGGCCAGAGAATATATTGAATTAATTCAGTTAATGTGTGTGTGTATGTGTATGTGTGTGT
>JAPQRP010000020.1:34725544-34747779 GCA_037367295.1 Apogon hyalosoma
TGTGTGTGTGTGTATGTGTGTGTATGTAAATATATATATATATATATATATATATATATATATAGTATTCTCTTTTGGGTCTAAAGCTGAACAAGTTTTGGAAAGCTTTTATTTATTGTAGAAAATTATAAGGTTAATATGTGTGAACCTGTGTCTGCAGTGACTGGTTTGATACAAGTAATGCTTTCACATTCTGGCTGACTTGACATAAACTCTGACCACGTAGCTAAAAACAGGTCATGGTTTATTGTATAGCCTTGTGTCTTCTGTTGTAAGGGTCAGTGTTTGCAGACAGTGGCGCAAAAAGTGACCACTTCATTCTGTCTCTTTTCCCCTCATCAGGCATTCAAGGATATGCTGTATGCTGCCCAGGACCAAGCGCCATCCATAGAAGGTAAGGAGACTCCATGTCTGGACAAACAAACCCAGACAGACAGTCATGCACCCCCCCCCCCACACACACACACACACACACAACACACAACACACACGCATGCACGCGCACACACACACCCGAGTCAGTTTGGGCATCCCCAGAAATAACAAGCTAAAAATAGGTGGCAATCATTAAAACATGCTGCCCAGGCCTTACCATGCTGTCTCTGAGTCAACCTGACTGAGGCCAATTACCAAAACCATGAGCAACCTGAAAGTGTTTTACAACATGTGAGGAATATAATGTATTAAATAGGAAACTAATATGCAGGAAAAGGAAAGACAAAATGTGAAACAAATGAGTTGAGACATGCTGTGGGTAAATGTTTGTACTGTTGGCGCTAACCTGCTGCAGTAAAGTGGGTTAAAACCAAACCAAAGATTTGTTCTTGTGTAACAAATAGACTAGAGTGAGAGTTCAGTGGCTGACAGTGCTAAGTGCTGTGACTAAACACAGCAGAGATAAGGAAATCCGCTGGCTATAATTAATTTTTGGTATTAGACTACAAGTGATGTGTGATGAGGAGAGGAATGGCAGTCATTTGCTTTTATTTTAGTCTCACCACTTGCAGGAGTAAACAACTTTCTGTGGCCGTAAACTGGAGACGTAGAAGTGTGTTTAGATGGTGGGAATGGAGTAGAAAAATAAGCCTTACTGTGCAAGTGTTCCTCACAGACCAGCTACTTCCAGAGCACCGATCCAGCTGAGCGGGTTCGATGTGGATGAGGAGGATGTAATTCTGTCCACGATCAACAAAAAAATAACGCATTATCAGTGACTGTGTGTGAGGTGTTTGTGAGTCAACTGTAGGTACAAGTTTCAGACATTTGTCAACATTTATTTAGAGTGGGCATGGAAGTAGGCCAGGGTCATTTTTAATATGAAAAGTTGATATTGATAATTATCATGGTAAATATTTATTTATTTCAAGTCTTTAAAGATTAAGAAACCAGACGGTTGTGGGTGTAAATTATGTGTATTAGATTGAAATGAGATGGAAAGTACAACATAAAACAATGATATACAGATGTAACATGACAAAAATGATGTTAAAGATGCAACAAGTTGAAAATAGTGTAAAAGATGCCGTAAGATGAAAACACAATAATATACAATAAGATGCAATAAGATGAATAAAATATGACAGAAAAGTTATGTAAAAAACTCATTCTTGACTGTTCTGTTAATTTTTTAATGATAGTTTATAGTAATAAAATAAATTTCTATTAATCTCTTGCTAATTAAAAATTTGACTTGGCAAGTACTGGACCAAGGTCAGACAAAATTCTAATAAATTACTGTATCATTTGTTTTCCATTGAATTCACAGCAGAAGAAGAATGGAACAAAACAAGATGATGAATGGGGACAGTTAGTCTAACAATATATGATAATACTAATAAATAAATAAAAATAACAATCAATAACAATGATTACAAAAATACAGTAAGATGGAAATAATAAGAACAAGGTGGAAATTATGTAAAAGATTTAGCATGACCAAAAAAAAACAAAAAACGTAAAGAAAACAACAAAACAAGACAAAAATCACAAGAAAGATGGAGTTTAATGAAAATCATATCAAAGATGCTACAAAACAAAAGCATGGTGGAAGATGCAACAGGACAAAATTGACATAAAAGATGTGAAGGATGTGAATAAAATGTAAGACCCAAGACAAAAACACTGTAAAAGATGAATTGAGACAATGTATTTAAAAGCCACAAAGACACTGACAAATGTGATGGAAAAGCTGTAATAATAATAAAAGATAAATCCAAAAAATAAAAAAGGATATTGTGACAAACTATACTATCACAATATGACAACACATCACTGTAATTCTTATTCATATCCTATGAAAAAGCATTTAATTGTTTGTATGATTGTGTGTGTATAGTGTAACAGCTTGTTTGAATGTGTGTGCGTGAGTGTCATCCTTTGTTCATGCATTGACTTGTGAACTCCACATGTCTTGTTCAGTGACAACCCCCGAGCAGTGTCTCTCCTCTGGAGGCTGTTAGCTGGTGCTGGTTGAGCTTATTGTGGATGATAAATCACTTCCTGTCTTGGGTCTGAGCTGTGCTCATGGGTCACTGCTATGCGTGTGTCAGGTTGTCGGTAGGTAGGTGAACCTGTGACGGGATCAATCAGTCAGTTGAATATCACACATCCTTCATTCACCTAGTATTGTTGTGACATCTCAACATATCACACTCAATCACATTGATTTATGAGCTTGCATGTTACCCAAATACTGACAAGACACACAGAAGAGGAAGGAAAGAAATAACAGCAGTGGCAGAGTTGTTGAGTATAGAAGATGGCAGTCTGTCCCGTTTTTAGAAGAAGAGAGACTGTGATGAAAACAGAAGGAGCACACAAACAGCATTATTGAGCCTGTCAAGACCTGTGGCTGAGATTTCATTGACCTTTCATAAAAGAAACACGATTTGCAGGTGTTATAAAATAAAGCTTAGTGCAGCACTTTCTTTTCACATCCAGTCTAGGGAACCAAGGGATCAAGATCTGCTTGAGTACAAGAAGAGACAGGTGAAGACATGTAAAATGTATTTTCTTCATTTATTTATTTTTTTCCTTTATACTAAATAAAAATGGTACTCCGTGTTTTTCCTCAGCATCTAAGAAACATAGAATTTCTTTTCTTTTCTATTCCTGCCATTAACCCTTTGTGAAAAGAGGGTCATAGTTGTCAAGGCCACATTTAACCAAATGTTTTAAGCCCTATTCACACAGGATTGATATGAGCTGGTCCTCAGCGGGATTTGGACATTAACATCCCACAACTGTGTTTCTTGTGCTACTTTCACATGGGAGAGCAGAGTCTATGTTTTGCTCAAATTTACTGGCGTTATTACAAAGTAAAACCCTGCCATCCCATTTAAAAATGAAAATACTGCACATAAGAGCTGTTTCAGATCTTTTCACATGTGCAGCCTCAGCTGCCATGTCTTCATTGCTTTGACCAAGACTGCTATGTGATCACTGTCTTTTAAACAGAATTATGCAAAAATTACAGCACTGATTTTCTTAAATCTTGATGGAAGGTCAGGAAATGGGTCAAGGATAAACCTATCGTGTTTTGGAGCAGATCCATAAAGAGGAGCTGAGGATGGAATTTAAAAAAGAATAGATTTATTTATATAGTTATTTAATTTCTATTTTTTATTGAACATTTTGGACCTTAGCAGAGGTCCAGAATGTCCTAAATGAAATATTGACAATTGTCAATTCAACCTGCGTCTGCAGTGAAACACTAAGTAAGAGAATGTAATTCAAGGCTAAGCTCCTCTCTCTGCCTTGCTCTCTCTCTTGCCTTTTCTTCATAAAAAGCACCTTTTTTGGTATGCATAAAACGTTTCCCTTGCCTTAGGGAGATGGTTTACTGAATTATAACCACTTCCTCACTCATTAACTCAATGGCTGGACACCCAACTGTACTTGATAGAGCTGTACAGTACGCAGACACTACCCAACATTCAGCATTTCAAAGCCTCTGTGTCACAATCTGACAGCCAAATGTATGCAGTCAGTCAGTCACTGTGTTAATAAGATAAGATAAGACTTCATTGATCCCATCATGGGGAATTTACAGCAATAAAAGCCATTAAAAGACAGGCAGAAACATTCAAGAGTGAAACACGAAATATAAAGAGAAATCTGCTATTTAGATCACTCGCTGTTTATATTGATCTACTGGGTCAGTGTATAATGTCTTTAAGACAAGGAAGGAGAAGAAGTGGCCAGTGACTTAGACTGAGGATTTGATTGAAATGAAATACTTTCTGTTAATGCCTACAGCAAGGAGGCATCTGTCGGCCAGTTTGTTGATTTGTCATTGACTAAAGTGGAGAAAATTTAGAGCAGGAACTAAAGTGAATGACAGTGGACTGATCACAAGAGCTGTAAGAGCTGCTTCAGTAGTGAAGTCTCAACAGCACATGGTAGTGGCAAATGGCACAATACAGTAAAAATCTCTGTAACCACATCATGACCTTGGGTTCTTTAAAGGAAGACACAGGCTTTTCTATTTGAATGGAGTCCTGTGGGAGTAGTGGCTCAGATTAATGAATAAACAACTTTGTAGTGAAAACTGTTGGCTTTGTAAGTCAGACAATCTGTGTGATGATTTTCAACATCTTATCTATATATAGATATAGCAAACTAGAACACCACTTGACAAGATCTAATATTAACTAAATGATCATTTTTTCAAATGAGTGGTAGTTTGAGGTATGAGACAAAGCCTATTTACAAACAGCAGTACAGTCTGTCATGAAGTCAAACCATGGACCAAATACACATGGCTTTTTATGTCTCATTTCTTCTTTATGGCATTGAAACCCAAGTTAAAAATAACCAGACTTGTCAAACGTAGCTCTTAATTTCACAAAATCTGCTCTTCTGTACCACAAGACTAACTGTTGTAAACATTGTTCATATTTCCAGTGTGGTCAGACACCTAACACCACTGGTTCATAGTGATGTACATCACCAAAAATGTTATGTTTTCAACAGCAGTGAAACAGCCAACACTGGAGTCTTTCATTGTTCTGTAGAATGCCTTTGGTTGCAGTATGTGGTGATGGAGTTAACAACAAATCCATGAAACCATCTTGTAGACAGACATTTTATCAACAAATATTGACCATTTTAGATTAGTAGATGATTTTGGTTGCTAGTGGCTGTTTGGGGCTTGAGAGTTAAAGCCCTTGGGAAACTGAAGGAGTTTAGGTTCATGATTCGAACCAGTGTTAAACCTCTTGCCAAAGTATAGTGTGTGTCATTCTAAGGTGTGGCTGCACTGTAACCTCAGTGGTGGTTGAGCCAAACATTTTCTGATGAAATACATCATACAAAAAGTTTGAGAACCAGTGATTTAAAGGACATGTGTTAAACATGTCAAGGAATAATGTTATGTTTGCAGTTTGAGCTGTGAATAATCATATAATGGTCTTTTACGTATGAGCTGTGATATTTCAGTGCATCCCTTTGTTTGTAGACAAATTTCCAATTCAGTCTCTGTTGAGAACATAACACACAACAGACACTGTGTTCCATCTTTGGTCACATTAATCACTCAGTTTAAATGACATAAATGTGCAGTATTTCAAAGTGCTTGTTGCAAATGTACACAAACACATGCATATTATGTTAGCACTGCTATTGGATATGACTCTTCACCCCTTGTTAAAATCCTTCGTTTTCACCCTCTACATCTTTCTGTGGCTGTAATTTATACATGCCTGTCTATACTATGGAGAGCCAGGACAAGGCAACAGAAAGAACAGCTGGTTGGATGGTTGGTTCCCACTGTTCTGGCCATTTCAATGAGTGATGTCGCGATCTAATTCAATTATCCTGCAGATTATTACAGAGCTCTACCAACAATAGACACACAGCTTTAACAGGGATCTGTGAATGTGTTTGTGGCAGTTGGCACTTGCTCATGTTTATCCACCTTTTCTCATTCAGCAGAGGAAAGATGCACATTGGGAGTCATTCATTCATCCATTCTTTCATTCATCAATTCATTTATTGCATTCTTTATTTGTTTTTGTGTTAGTGGCCAGTATGTTTGTATGATGCTACCCATGCAGGTTGACTTACAGGGGGATGTGGGAGAATGTTTTATTTGCACAGGGAGGAAGGGTGGGGCGTCTGTGTAGTCACACGCACACACGCACGCACGCGCGCACGCACGCGCGCACACACACACACACACACACACACACACACACACACAGTCTGAGGAGGGAAATAGGGTGCTTTCTCATTGACTCTCCGCTCGGGACCAAGGAATGGGTATTCCTCTGATTCACAAGGCCCGGATGTCAGTGATGAATGAATCAGGGGAGAGAAAATAAAATCTGCTACAATGAATGGATGCGTCCTCATTTTACACTACAGTCAATCTTAAATGGAAAAACTCAGTCCTCAGTAAAGTCCACCATATTTTTTTTCTTCTACTGTCTTATGGCTTGGCTGTCAGCCTCATCTCCTTAGGGCTTTTCATCTTTTATGTAGCCAAATCAATATGATAGACATGTGAAAATACAAAGGATCTTCACAGCTGTTCCTTGTGTAGCAGTCCTTAGCAGTGTCATTTTAAGCAGGAAGATTCACAATGGTATCTACTAAATGAATAGCCCCTAAATATGTGGATTCATTGCAATGTGGGTGAGAATGCCTGCCTTCCTGATAGGAGCACCACCATTTACCTTACTTCACTGTGACAGAGTGAAAAAAAATGGTGTTGAAGATTATAATGTGATAGACCAGTTGACATTTTGGTTGAAAATTGTCAGAAATAATTCTTATTAATGATATGTTTGTCTGTTCATTTAACATCACTGGTATAGTATAAGGAAGTCATAAATGGGGAAAAAAAAATAACCATTAGCGACATTAATGCATAGTTATTTTTAATTTCATAAATTGAACAACATTTTTTTTAAAAGGAATTGCACATTTGTGCTGAAAGTGCAAATCATTTGTCACCCTACACACTCAGTGCTCAGTAAGACCTCTTCCTTTGCATAAGTTACAGCATGCAAATTTATAGCTATCGTAATTGGGATTTTTACCCATAGATTTTCAGTTATGCTTGAATGTGGGACTGTGAAGGCCATTCCAAAACCTTCAGGTGTGTTTCTTCTGGTAGTCTATGGTGGATTTCAGCATTTGTTTCAGATCATTATCCTGTTGTAAAATCCATCCATCCAAGCTTTTTTCAGATGGTGTGATATACTTCCAGAATTTGCTGGCATGTGGTGGAATCCATTCTTCCTATATCTGTACAATGTATTTCCTGTTCCACTGGTTGCAATATAGCTTAGTAGTTGATGGCTGATGGTTCCACTCCCATGTTTAACAGTTGGCAAGGCTTTATTTTCATCTCATTACTCTTCTATGCACAAAGTTCATTCCAGGCTTGATTTCTTTTTATTGAATACAATAGACAGATTCAGAGTGAAGGAATGTTCAGTCGGTAGCCTACATCTGATATATCAGACCACAATATTATTTACATATCTTTACAATGGCTTAATCAACCTAAATCTTTCTTATGGCACTTATATACAAGTATTCTTAATAAAGAAAATATTATAAAGGAGATCAAAGAGGAAATTATAGAAGGTATAAAAGACAGCAATGGTGGGCAGGTGAGTCCTATTATACTTTGGGACACAATTAAAACAGTAATTAGGGGGCGGTTAATCTCAAAGACAGCATATTTAAAGAAGAAAAAAGAAAATTGAATTTTCTCTGCAACTCAGTAAAGTTTGGAGATAAACCTGAATTTTTTAAATTTTGTTTTGAGGAAATAAGCTTTAGATGAGGTCATCTATAATTCTCTAAATTAAAATTGCATGACTGTAATGACTTCATGGGCAGCTGTGGCTCAGTTGGTTGAGCGGGTTGTCCAATGACCAAAGGGTTGGTGGTTTGAATCCTGGCTCTGACTGTCCACATGTCAAAGTGTCCTTGGGTAAGACACTGAACCCGAAATTGCCCCCAGTAGGGTTCTGGCAGCGCCCTGCATGGCAACAGCTGCCAACTGGTGTATGAGTGTGTTGGTGAATGTGAGGAATTGTAAAGTGCTTTGGGCACCATTAATGTGCATCAAAATGCACTATATAAGTTCAGTCCATTTACAATAAACTAACATTTGTTTTGATTCGCTTTGATCAATCTCCACAGATTGTAGTAATATATACATCCAAAATTATGCAATAATTCAAGTGACAGCAAAGCAAAATTGCTTGCAGGACCAACTTGCTTGTGTTTTGTTATTTTTCTTAGTTTGTTTGTCAGTGACAATAATATTATTATAGTTTTAAAAAAATCCTTTATTCACTAACAGTTAGGTATAATTTAATAATATTCTACTTCTTTCTAGAAAAAAAGAATAGAATGTGGTGTAGGAAAAATTGCCCTGGAACTAAAATGGTTCAAATGATTGTTTTGCTCCATTTCTCATTCGCTCAAATCAAAGTAATCGCACACTCAGATGTTCATTGTTTCATCCATGACACCTGTACCTTCCCAGCTGCCTGTCCTCCGCTGTGACATCTGCAAGGCTTTTGTTCTCATCTTCCCTGGACAGCATTTGTCTTCTCACCTGGTTCTTCTGAGCTTTGATTATACCTTCTGTTCTGCCAGAGCTCTTTTTAGCTCTCATCATAATTAATATTTTCTGTGTGATCTGTGCAAACCTTTGTACCTAATCTGCCTTGTAAAAGCAGCAACATGAATCACAGCCACAAATCGCTTCAATCACACCTTTCAGCCAGCATTTATTCTATTTCCTATTGTCGTCCGTGCTACTAGCTGGCATCGCCATTTTGTCTGCTGTTGCTGACAAACATGATGAGGTTAGCTGAAGGCTGCTAGCCTGTGTAATGCAGCCCTGATTGTTATTCAGCTGGTGTAGATGATGGAACAGCAGCTTAATATTACTGTTGTTTGTCCCCCTTGGAGTCTGTCCACTCCCCGTGTGAAATAGCCGAATGATTGCTGTCATTTTCTTATGTGGTTTTGTGGATTGTTAGTTTCTTATTTGTGTGTTGCAGAAATATTAATGCATTTGTTTGTTTGTTTTTTTGGTCATTTTTCACTTGTTCTTAGTATGAGCCATTGAATCATAATTTAAATCTCCTATTCCATTTGTTTGTTTGTTTTTGCCCCAGAAAGTACCCAGTGATAGGACTGGGCATTTTGTCAATAATATGGTCATGAGATTTTTTTCTTTACTGATCAGTATTGTTACTTTTCACAATATATAATTCAATAATACTGCCAGTCTGAGCCTGCAGAAAGAAGGTTCATTGGGTAATCTAAAAGAATACCAACACGGGAAAGCCTTTTCTCACTTTATGTAGTGACAATGTAACATGCTCTTACTATGTTTTATAAAACAAAGGAAACTGGGAAAAAGGAAAAAAAATATATCATGTTTTCTAGAAAGGTTTGTGATGATTCAGTCATAGATTTGTGAATTTTTGAGAGCTCTTAAATGCAGCATTGCATCTGTCTGTCTCCACCTGTTTTCCTGTATAAAAACTAAGGGGATTTCAGAATTCACAAAGTGTAACCTTGTCTGTGTCAAACTCCAAAACAGAATCTGCAAATTTGTTAATGAGACTAAAACACAGCACAGACTCTCAGCAGAATTTTTTACCACATGATTAATTTGGTACAAATATACACCATAAATTGTATTGTGAGATGGTTTTATTGCCTGGCCATAAACAGTGTAAAATTTGCTGTAGTTTATCAAGGAAGTACTGTATTGATTTTAAATAGTTACGCCTTTATACAGTAAAATGTAGATATTAGAGGCTAATGATTTTTTTTTACACCTTGTATTACACCTTGAATTGCCTAGATTTTTGATAGTTATTTTTGATAACTATATAAACCTGTAACTGGTTATCAATTTTGAGTTTGATGTTCAGTGATTCACATTTATTTTGTATTCATTTAGGGATTTATGGCATTTCCCTGTCTCTCATAATAACGGGTGAGATCAGAATGAACAAATGAAGGCTGGTTGTCAGCTACAGGCTGGGTAAAATATAATATGGATAAACCCTCAGTGTCTGTCATATAATGTGTTGCGAGTTAAAAATTATGTTCACTTCTGCAAGTTTAAGGTAATCCATCCAACAGTATAATTGAGCTATTTTCAACCCTTTGTTGTTCTTCAACACTCAACTAAAAATTTTATCATCTGATTTTAGTCACTACAGATGCATGTGTTGCTTTTACAGCAAAATTGTCCTCTGTAGAAACTCACAAACATAACAGGAAGACAACCTGTACACAATAAAAGCTCTCTTAAGCAACAAATAGATTCTAACCACTGACATGCTAGCAGGTTTTAATTTTGAAAGGAGTAGATGTATTTGTAGAATAGCACATTACAAACACTAGCCAAATTAAGGTCAGGCAAACATGCAGAAGGTGAGAGAAGAGATGGAAGACAGACAGATGGAGAGGAAGACAGACAGGTAGATGGGCAGGAGGGCTTGACAGGACAGGAGTGTGGCAGCCGGGGTCTCCCACCAGCCTGCATTATTGATGGGCTCTTTGACAAACTGCTGTCTCCTCTCGCTTCCAAGCACTAATTGTTGGGATTTCACTTGGGTTGGTTCTTTTTTCTTTTATACCACCACACAGGAAAAAAACACGAAACCTAGTAAAAACCAAGTCAGACTAAACTAAATTAAACCACACTGAAATGCAATAACTATTACTGATTCCAGTGAAAATTTAATGCACTTGACTAAGGGGGAGGTTTCAGGACACCAAGGCAGTTTTCATTACATTATGCTATGTAATGTATAGGTGATTAAGCAACTAATTTCCATTCAAGATGATCAAGTTTGGTCTGTTTGGCCTGACGTCCAGTCTCATTTTTCCAGTATTTTCATTTCTTTCAAATAAACTAAAGATAAAACATAAAAGTAGTTATGTTTGGTTTAATTTCAACGGTAGATTTGAAATAAGGACTATCCTACAGTGAAGGAGAAGTGGCTGTGGATTCTGAGATTGGTCCTTTAATGATGCATCTAAAGGTATTGGAGGGGAGGGGAGCAGGGGGTCAGGGTCAATATAAACCCAGATATCTATCCCAAGGTCAGGATGTAATCAAACTAAAGTAATGACAGAAGAAAAAGGGGGGCAGGCACAGGGATGAAGACAGACTATGGATTTCCAGGTTTGATGCCTATAGGAGAAATGTTGCAGATAAACATGTAAACAATGGACTTAAAGAGATTGTACATGACCAGTGTTATGAACAGAAAAAGATAAAGCCCAACAGAGAAGCTGAGAAACAGATCCTTTAGGCAGCAGACAGACAAACAGACTGTGTGGGAGGTCCCTGGGCTCATCTCCAATGCATGTTGCCCTGCATTAGCACAACAGCCATCCCGCAAGAGAAGGACAGAGAGGGAAAGAGAACCGTGATAGATGAAAGTCTTCTATCCATCTATCCATTATTCATTGGTGAATTAGATCTCGCCTGAATGAAGGGGAAAGAGAAGGAGGAGGAGGAGTGGGAGAAAGGGTATGGTATGGGCAGGTTTAGAGAAGGAACAGGATCTGTAGAGCAACTGTAGTGGTGTTAGAAAAGGGTGAGGAGTTCAAATGAGGATGTGGGTCCACTAGAGGTGGTATTTTGAGTTTTTTTGGGGCATTTGACACGAGTCCTGTGAAGAATACATTTCTACTGCAGAAAATGTGCTGTTTGGAAAATGGGTTAAGGGGATTAGAGATGCAGATAAGAGGGTAAAAAAAAAAATCTGCATAAATCAGAAGGTCTGAGGTGTAGTTCATATGAGTGTGTGAGGGAGGGAATGAATCAGGGAGAAGGGTGAAGGAGAGGTGAGGGGTGGTCGATAGAGTGGAGGTCATCCTGCAGGTCTCTGCTCTTCAGTTTACTTATCAAGGCTTCTAACAGTCAGCTCTATGTACTCTTGAATGTACTGTATGTTAATATTACAAAAATGTGCATCCGTTCTGACAGCAGTATCTTTATGTCTTAATGAACATATTGCCCCACTTAGTAACAGTCTGTCACATTGACATCTTTAAAGATGTACAGAAGCCTAAAACTAATCCTGTAGATGAACAGTAACAAGGTTTGTTAAAGTATACAACATTTTCTTCTCAGCTGATGTAGATCTGTAAAGGTTGAATAAAAAGAGCATAAATCACATGTTTTTTTAAAGTGTGCTAGCAATGAATCCAACCATCTCAAACATGTGGGTGATGCTAGACATGTGAATGTAATGAAATCTGTCTCTTTTGATTAGGAAACAGCTGTTGAGGTCTTTGGGGTATGGGATATTTGTTAAGCATTAGCACAGCTTCCAAACCTTAATCTAACCTCTGTTATGAGACAAGTTATTGTTTTTAATGAGAAGCTTAACAGTGTTGGCTGTCAGCCAGCAGAACAGTGAGGCTGTGTAGAGTGCAAGAAACTCAGTCAAATCCTATCACACGGTGCATATCACAGAACCATTCACACAGGGCTGCTTTCATTATTTGAAGAGTTTTATTCATTGTCTGCATTGCTTGGCTAAACACCGAATTGCAATTTTGATATTTGAATGTCACACACAGTCATATGGCAGCTGCCCTGTATTAAAATAAATCAGAAAATCAGTCTGAGTGATCAAAAACAACATTGCAAAGCAGTGAGGTGATGATGGATGAATAGAGTGAAGAATTGAGACATGTTTGTGTCTGTTCATTTTTTGATGTTTTTATCTTCTCATACTGCTACTCTGAGCTGCAGAGACACACACATGGGCACATAAGGAGCTGCTTGCTACAGTAGGTGTGATTGCGAGCTATAGGTGATGACAGCAGGGCCATATGCTGATGTATTTCTGTTTTTGTTTTCTTTGCAATTACAGCATATTACAATTCAGTGTCTGTTCACATCACTGTTGTTTTCTTTTACTGCTCAAAAGCTTAATGATGTATGTTTTACATCACACAAAAACCTGTATTTTAGTGTTACAGACTGATGTTGGCTCTTGTGTTTTATAAATGCTATTTTTAAAGGCCAAATGATGCATTTCTAATTGATAGGCATTTTTGAAGAATAGTGTGACAGCAGCAATATGTGGGTGTGTATGCATTAGTGGGTGAGTGGGGCATTGCAGAAGACACTGTGTCCTTTTCTGTGCCAGTGTGCCGCATCAATTCTCTGGAGAGATGGCCAGAACCTGGCTAAGATTGGCTCAGAGGCTTAAAAAAAGTGGTGAAATATACAATACCAGTCCCATGAAGCCTATATCTGACCTTCATCCTATCGTCATATTGACTTTCATCTGATTGTCAACACAATTACAGACCTTAATATTACACCTGGCAGCAGAGAGATCTATTTCAGAGCTGATATTTGATGGAAACATTTCTGTAGCTGTAGAGTGTGTGATCTATAAATAGAGTCCACCCCCATGGGGTTCAATGCCACTGCGTGATTACATGTGCATTTAAGGTGGCATGTATTTTTGTTTTGTATTGTCTGCCTGTATTTCATCCTCGCTCTACCTTTTGGCAAAATGAGGGGGGCAGTCAGTGAAAGACAAAGAACTGGCATCGTAGACTGTGGAGCACTGAGGGTAAGCAGGAGTCTGTGGTTGAGAATGACAGATAAAATGAGAGAAGAGACATGAGAGGAAAAAAAGAGGTGACATTGGTGGTAATTGGAGTAAAGGAAGCTGAAACCTCAGGGAGCTTTCTTTTCCGAGCATTAATATTATTCGCAGAAAAGAAGTGTGAAAATGAAACGAACTGAAGGCAAAAATGACATAAGAGAGTGGGCAAAGGTCTTTGATTTGTTTATACAATGTAATATAATATAATATGGTTTCAGCACGTATTTTAACGCTTTTCAAGTCAATAAAAGGTAGAATAGGGAATTTCATAAATTTGGGGTCACAGGGTAATTCTTTCTGGGGACAGAAGAATATTGGTCCAGATATATTCCTGCTCTGATTTACACTCTATCACCTTCATCTAATCCAAAGACAAGAAAAGAGTGTGAGAGAGAGAGATATCAATAATTCACAGCTATTGTTCCCTCCCGGACAGCCCGTCTGTTTTTTTATTAAATGCTGAATTATTAACAGTGTTTAAGATTGGAAATGTAGTGGATCTTCCTGAGTCTTAAAAACTTCACTCATGACGGAAGCCACAGATGTTTCAGTTAAAACTATTTGATACCAGTAGCAATACTGATACCTTGGCTTTAATATTTGTTCCTAAAAAATACTTTTTTCCATATCAGTTAACCAGAAAAATACAACTTACTTAAAATTACAGTTGCATTTGCTGTGCATATTTTTATTTTTCATCTTATTTGCATTTTAAGAACTTCAAAGTACATGTACAATTAAGGATGTAATGATGTATAATGAAGTAGAAAAAGAGGTATCCAGCACACTGTCCGACGTATAATGATAAACGGCGATAAAATTCCCAACAGTTTGTATTAGTGTTTCAAATTGTAATTATCATTAAAACCGTGTTTAATTACTGCACTTTGAGAAACTCGCATTGATACTACTCGCACCCTCCCATACCCGCATACATTAAACCTGCTACCCGACCCGACCCATGATTAAACACATTGCCCCCCCCCCCACTAAAAGGACAAAGTCAGAAGTCTGGACGTATTTTGGATTTTTTACAGATGCTGAGGGGAACTAATTGCAGATGGTCAACCTGTCTGCAGAAAATGCAGAAAAAAAGTCTCTGTGATGGGGGGTAACACTTAACACACAAATGGTAGTGTTGCTTTTATATGCACATTTGATTTCTAGATAAGGTACATGAAACCATGAAAGTGTTCTCTCTGTACCAGTTCTTAAATCTGTAAGACTAGATCTAGTCTTGAGCGCTGAATGTAAAGTATTCTTAGTTCTTATTTACAATTTGCACAAAGTGCAGTTATCTCTTATGGCACTAAGGTACCATCTTTAATGCACATTTATTTGATATTTACATGTTAATATTTTAATGTTTCTTTCAACAGAAAATACATTGTGCATGTTATTTTATTTGTCTTTTTCAAAATAAAACTTGATTAAATTATTTCAGTGTGTGGAGAAGTACTTTTTGAACATTTTGAGCATATTTAAACAATACTGCAATAATAATGATAACCATGATCATTTTGGTCACAATAACTGTGATATGAAACTTTCATATAATTACATCTCTGTGTACAATCTAAAAAACCCTGTTTATAACAACCACACTTTATAAAATACACTGATCACATTTACTGAGTAAATATTGACAGTAATTATACCAAACAATACCAGGTGATACTTGATAGTATCCAAGCAGCTCAGTAGGTCCTATAATAAGTATTGAAGTTAGATGTCCAACCTTAGAGGTGCAAATAGATGGAAGAAATGTGTCTAATGATTTATATTTAGGAGTACCGTTCCACTAAGGGAGTTATAAGCTTCCTGCTGTTTATTTGTTTACTGCAGCCTATATAGCTGGATTCTTGTATAATCTGACATTTCACTGTTTATATGGGAGGTACAAATAAAATAAGAAATAATCAAATGTGACGAATTGATGTATTGTTATTTTTAGACCATATGGTAATATAATTTAGTTCAATTTATTTAAGTCGGACCTCAAAGTGTGACTCTTAATACACATATAAAGCTTTTGCGCTGTAAATTGGTGGTGAGGTATTTTACCACTGAGAAATGTAATATATTTAACCCCAACATTTTAAATGTATTTAGGGTGTGTGGAGAGGAAATTTATTGTATTTAGAAATGTTCAAAAATTAAAGAATTGTGGCAGGAAGTTGGATTAGTATTGCATAAATTCTGTTTAAATTCTGTTTGATTCCAGTGTTGGTGTGTTTATCTGTGTATTCATGGTTCTCTCCTGGTACACCACTTTCTTCCCACTGTCCAAAGACATGAATTAATGGGTTAACTGGTCAATCTAAATTACTTGTTGGTGTGAATGTGACAGTGAATGGTTGTTGGTCTTTATGCCAGACCTGTGATGAACTGTAAATATGTCCAGGGTGTACGGAGGTTTGGAGAATGAATGAATGACCCTATATTGTTTGTCCCATGTAAATGAACAAAAGTATTTGGGCACGTTGAATTCAGGTGTTTATTTTCTAACAGTGGTCTGAGCTACAAAACAACAATAATGACAAATGTCATAATATAGTTTTATACTGTGATAAATCTCATTGCATTGGTTAGTTTTGTTTAAATTGTTGTCTCTGCTTTCAAAGTGCCTCAGAGATGGCTTTTACTTAATTTCTCTCAACATTGATTGATTTTTTTTAAATTCATGACTATGATTTTAAATGTTCTACCTCTAAATTGCTTAAATATTTTCCATGCTCTAACTGTAAATTACAATTTTCTACCACCGACATCTACATTCTTCACATCTCGCTTAAGAAGAAAAATCTCCAATTAAACTTTAAGGAAATATTTAGGCTGTATCTCAAATCAGCATGAACAGGACATCTTACAAGCTGTAGCCATGATACGTCCGAATATTTTTGTCCATATAGTGTATTTATCCAGAGGGACATAAGATAAGACTTAAGACTTATAGAATAGATCTTAATAGACATGTGTCTTATACAAGTCAGAGTCATTTGCTCAATATGCAAATGTAATGAGAAGGTCAACCAAGTTTTGGATGGTATTGTAAAGAATTATATCTGTGTGTACCTTTGGAAAACCTTGTATATATCCTTGATTACAAAAAATTCAACATATTAGGGGCCTATTTATAAGTCCCAGTATCAGAATCCTTATCACTTGTAACTTTTGTATGAATGCTAAATTTTATTAATGTGATGTGTACTTATAAGTAAAAGCTATGCCTCTTCAAGGGTGTATATGTGGCAGATTCTTAGGTGTTAATAACTGTGTGTAAATCAAGTTTGCCAAGATACTTTTTTTTAATACCATCTTTATCATGTAATTAACTTTATTATGTATTGTAATTAATATACTATATTTAAGTCAAACATATTGTTGGGAAAAAAGGCAAAACAAAATACAAATTTATAGGTGTTTTTTGCTGGATTATTTTCAACATTATCATTGTTTAAGTTTGGCTGTTGTAGATGTAGAAAAATGTAAAAGTGTATTTAATAATATGGCCTATACGAGGTTGCCTGATAATGTTGGATGTTGCCCTCTGAACAAAACCGCTGGTCTGAATCTTGACTTTGTCAAAGCCTTTGTTGAAAACCCACTCATTGATTGTTTCAGACTGTATATCGTTGAGTGAAAAGTCAGTCAGCACTCTTAGTGCTCATCATTCTCAACAATTCCTCTTAACTATCCCTGTTCCCATAAACCTGCCTCAGGGATTATACATATTTCATACGATCCCCAACATGCGACGAACATCTTTGTGATATTAATAATAACCTCTGACTTCAGTGCTGATTTACTGGTAGAAGAAGGTGCCTGTGTAAATATAAAATTTTTTACAATGTGTTTACGTCTGGCGGTATTTTCTCTGACTTCCCTCTGCATCATTTCCAAAGGCAGCCTCTTGACTCCTAACCAGCCATGTTATAGTGCAGATACACTCCTTTATGGCTTTTCAGTAGGAATAACAGTTTGTCTCTGTTTTGCATTTTGTCCTCAGGGCAAACTGCACGGCTTCTTCTTGACAAGTGCCATCTGATAATTAGGGCTCATAATCACCCTATTAGTATGCAGCTCAATTGAGCAGAGAACAGCTTATTGTTCCCATGGCAGGAGAAGCAGCCATTTGTAAGCGGATTATTGTACATTTCTTGTTAGAGTTTTATGAGAATGAATCCTATGTGTAATAGCTTAAATTGTTGTATTGTCAGACTAAAAAAGCATTTGTTTTTAATGTAGCCAGGAGGTTGTGTGGTAAAATGACTGCAGTTTGGGAACATCCTCTAGTATTTCTGCTTGGTGATGAAAATCTGGAGTGTATGCAGTGTATGCCCCTGTGTTTTCAAAGTAATACTATAAAGTTTTACTTTATGTACCTTTCTGCACACATGTACAAAGCAAGATGAACTTTCTGCATCACAGTTACCATGGCACCAAAGAAAGAGATCTGAGCCACTTGAGCCTTGTTTTGTTCCTGTGACATTCAGGACCAGAGCACAATGAGCAGAGAACATGTAGAACCAAAGACTTGAGTATCAGGTAGAATTTTAATACTGCCCAACTTTATAACAACAAATAGGGTAAAGTAACTGAAGTTATTATTCACACCACGAAGGAAAAGTAAAAACTTATAAAAATTAAAATTACTGATCTGTTGGTTTAATTTGATCATTGTTGGATTGTTTTTATATTTTCTACTTGGCCTATTCCTTGACATAGCAAGAAAATCATCACAATACGGTGTATTTTCCATGAAGCTGTTTTAATTTGAATTTTCAATTTACTCATCCAATAGAAGTGCTTAAAAATTCAGAACACCTAAAAATATTGCAAAAATGTTTTTATGCTTGTATGAGGTGGAAATGTTCATTCATTCTAAGTAACTTATTAATTGTCTTGAGGGTTGTGGAGGCGCTGGAGCCTATCCCAGCTACCATCAGGTGAAGGCAGGTCCACCTTAGACATTTTCTGCCTTTTTGTCCTTGTCTCTTCTGAGCTCCGCTCCATGTTGTTTGTATTGATTTTGGCATCACGTGCATCACAGTAAGCGTCCGTGTGAAACATAACAATGGAACCAATGTTTAGTGGCAGCAAAATTAAGGAAACAGAGCTTTGATTCAGGAAAATGATCAAATATTTTTTTAAATGGAGTCAATTAATTAATCATTTCAGTTCTAGTATGAAGAGCTGCTGAAAAAAGGTATGAAGTACTTTAATAGGACATTGAAACCATGCAGATAATGATGAAGAACCAGCTCTTAATATTCACTTAAGAGTAGTGGATGGAAAGCACACACATTTACATGTTCTGTTTTGTTAGAATTTCTTAAAAAAAAAAAAAAATTTAAAAAAAAGTAAAATTTGCAATACATCTATGGAAATCTACTTTCAATAAGCAGTATCCTGCATTACCATTGAATTGTTTTCTAGTATGTTTTGTTGTTTTAACTACGCTGCCTTAGTGTTTCAGTGTGTGTGCATAATACTGTCTCAAAAAGAATATGTGCCCCATTATATCATAGTTAATATAAAATGATGATATATCAGAGCTCAATATGAACAGCAGATGTCTTTCTGCTGTCGCATGATATATATTGTCATATCACACTTGCATATGTCTATCTTTTTTATATGTGTTAAAGCTCATCCAAGGTTAAAGAGAAGCAGCTCAGATCTCCAGGCTCAGTGGGTTCTCATATATTCCCCATTCCACAGAAACTGTAGAAATCTCCGGTTCTGATTTGGTGCAGTGTTTGTACAAACTGGAATAAGGGGATGAATGGGGATTCAGAGCCTCTGTGTGGCTGGTGGCTGACAGACAGCTGCTCCTTCTCCTCTCCATGTTGCTCTTTAAACTCTCTACCCCATGCTGTGCAGCGACACACACACACACACACACACACACACACACACACACACACACCACACAAAGGCCAGTAACAGCATTCATCCATTAATTCGTTTGCCTCACATAAGATAGCATGTTCATACACAAGTGTCAGAAATGTTTTATGGAGTGTTTGCAGTCTACAGCTGTGAGAGAGCTTTTTTTTAAAAACCATATAAATAAGACTGCTTGGTTAGCTTGAGGAAAAACTGTCAAAATAACTGAACATATTAGAAACTCACTGAAAAACTGCTTCTTAGATGCTTCTGTTCATCTCTATAGGTCTTTCAGTGGGTCAGTAATAATAATAATGGATTAGCTATGTTTCAAGGCACCCAAAGTGCTTTACATTAGTGATCCATTATTCATTCACTCTCACATTCACACTCTGGTGGTGGTAAACTACATGTTTTAGCCACAGCTGCTCTGGGGCAGGCTGAGGGAAGCGTGGCTGCCAATCTGTGCCAAACAGTCGTTCCGACCACCACCAAACATTCACACGCATTCATACACCAGTGTGAATGATGCTGGAGGCAAGGTGGGTGAAGTCTTACCCAAGGACACAACAGCACATGACTAGGACAGAGCGGGATTCGAACAGCCGACCTCTCAGTTATAGGATGACGTGCTCTACCTCCTGAGCCACAGCCACCCCAAAAATTTAAATTTAGCATAAATATACACTTGGACAAAAGTATGAATTGAAAATATTGTGGTGGCTTAAGGTCAAGATTGTTGTATTCTCTCAGTCTTGAATTGCTTCAACCCCTTGGCACAAATGTTCAGTTGGATTCAAGGGTGAACTAAACTGATCAAATCCTTAAGTGTTTTAGAAAATGCAATAGAAAGAAGATTTTTCGTTGTAGACAGTGTGAACGTAACATTTTTTTATGTTTCAAGTTCATTTAGTTCGTAAAGATACACCCATTTCTCACATCCAGACTTATATGTAGATCCATGGATCCTATTTCCTCTGATACAGTTCCTTCCTTTACTTTCTTTGTAAATTCCACTGGCATTTTCAGTTGAATAACCTCTCAGCTTGCATGTCTGCTTCTTTCTGCATATGAAATTGGACATCATGGCAACATGGCCCCGTTGTTTATCCCTTGCTAGGTAACCCATTTCAATGATGATTCTATGATTCTAAGCACAGCAATGTGACTGGCCACTGGGAGGCCATTGTATTCCAAAATTACTAATATTTATCTCCCAAAATATTGGTCCTATCAACTTGTTGTTGCTAGTCTCTTCCTTGACCAAAAATACATAAGTATGCCAAACTGCAGTTGTGTGATGCCCAAGACACACAGTCCACACACACACACACACACACACACACACATATATATATATATATATATATATATATATATATATGTGTGTGTGTGTGTGTGTGTGTGTGTGTGGACTGTGTGTCTTGGGCATCACACAACTGCAGTTTGGCATACTTATGTATTTTTGGTCAAGGAAGAGACTAGCAACAACAAGTTGATAGGACCAATATTTTGGGAGATAAATATTAGTAATTTTGGAATACAATGGCCTCCCAGTGGCCAGTCACATTGCTGTGCTTAGAATCATAGAATCATCATTGAAATGGGTTACCTAGCAAGGGATAAACAACGGGGCCATGTTGCCATGATGTCCAATTTCATATGCAGAAAGAAGCAGACATGCAAGCTGAGAGGTTATTCAACTGAAAATGCCAGTGGAATTTACAAAGAAAGTAAAGGAAGGAACTGTATCAGAGGAAATAGGATCCATGGATCTACATATAAGTCTGGATGTGAGAAATGGGTGTATCTTTACGAACTAAATGAACTTGAAACATAAAAAAATGTTACGTTCACACTGTCTACAACGAAAAATCTTCTTTCTATTGCATTTTCTAAAACACTTAAGGATTTGATCAGTTTAGTTCACCCTTGAATCCAACTGAACATTTGTGCCAAGGGGTTGAAGCAATTCAAGACTGAGAGAATACAACAATCTTGACCTTAAGCCACCACAATATTTTCAATTCATACTTTTGTCCAAGTGTATATTTATGCTAAATTTAAATTTTTGGGGTGGCTGTGGCTCAGGAGGTAGAGCACGTCATCCTATAACTGAGAGGTCGGCTGTTCGAATCCCGCTCTGTCCTAGTCATGTGCTGTTGTGTCCTTGGGTAAGACTTCACCCACCTTGCCTCCAGCATCATTCACACTGGTGTATGAATGCGTGTGAATGTTTGGTGGTGGTCGGAACGACTGTTTGGCACAGATTGGCAGCCACGCTTCCCTCAGCCTGCCCCAGAGCAGCTGTGGCTAAAACATGTAGTTTACCACCACCAGAGTGTGAATGTGAGAGTGAATGAATAATGGATCACTAATGTAAAGCACTTTGGGTGCCTTGAAACATAGCTAATCCATTATTATTATTACTGACCCACTGAAAGACCTATAGAGATGAACAGAAGCATCTAAGAAGCAGTTTTTCAGTGAGTTTCTAATATGTTCAGTTATTTTGACAGTTTTTCCTCAAGCTAACCAAGCAGTCTTATTTATATGGTTTTTAAAAAAAAGCTCTCTCACAGCTGTAGACTGCAAACACTCCATAAAACATTTCTGACACTTGTGTATGAACATGCTATCTTATGTGAGGCAAACGAATTAATGGATGAATGCTGTTACTGGCCTTTGTGTGGTGTGTGTGTGTGT
>JAPQRP010000020.1:34795960-34813749 GCA_037367295.1 Apogon hyalosoma
GTGTGTGTGTGTGTGTGTGTGTGTGTGTGTGTGTGTTCGTGTGCGTGTGCGTGTGCGTGTGTGTGTGTGTGTGGGTGTGCATGTGCGTGTGTGTGGGTGTGCGTGTGTGTGTGGAGTGGGTTGAAAAAGCTAGTTAGGATGCTGGAGAGAGAGCAGTAGAGGGGTGGAGATAAATTGCTTGCTGACTTTACATAAGACACTTGCCTCCACATGGCTCTTTCCCTTTGTACCTCACTCTGAAAGGGGTCCTTGACCTCTCAAAGCCATTCTGCTGCACTGCACTAAAATCCATCCTGTTGGACAACTCTTATCTCCATGGCTTGAATATAGATTGAGTAGAAATATTTCTATTAATGTTCTGTTATTGCTATTTTAACAGATTTTATCTCAATTTTGCATTTTTCTGATGGCTGAGAAAGAACAACAGGCACCAAAAATTCTCCTCCAATCCCAGTCTGTTCATGGTTCATTAACCCCACACAAACCACGCATCCAACCATGTCCAGTGTGGTGAAGTGTGTTACCACTCCCACACCTCAGATTTCATCTAGGTGTACTCATGACAGGCAGTCATACAGCTCCTGCTTTTTTCACACGATAACTGAGCATTGTTCTGACATACCTTAATAGTGTGAGAGTTACAATGAATTTAGATACCAGTGGAATTTCTGTGAGGAAGGTACAGTAGTGTGTGTGTGTGTGTGTGTGTGTGTGTGTGTGTGTGCGCGCGTGCGTGCGTGTGCGTGTGTGTGTGTGTGTGCGCGGGTGGGTAGGTGGGTGTTTAACCAACAAAATGTGAAAGTCACCTGTGAGCCCTCCACCTCACCAGTGCTGTTTTTTGCAGTTAAAGACAAGACCACATAGAGCCTCACCCCCTGACTGACACACTGCCAGTGTTTACTGACTGCTGTTATGGAGAGCAAATATATGTGCACTTATTACAACTCCAGGGGCCTAATTTATAAAGCAGCATGTAGAACCCATACTCATACTAAAAAAGTCCAAAATGGTGTAACTGCAACTGGAAAGTCCACCTGAAAATATGTAGCTCAGCCACATAGCCTGCCATCTACACACTCACATTCAACCACAAAGATAAATCATGGTCACATCAAAGCACATCATGGTCACAAAAAATTAGCTACTGATAAGGGTTTTTCTATACTTGATTATGACAACAAGCAAAGAGGAAGATGTCCACCCATCATGCACTGTTACTCACCAGTGTCACTTCAATATTTATGTTTACAGCAATCACACTGAACAGTTCAACAAAATTATTGCAGTAGATGAGTACTGTCTCCACCCAATGATATTTTCTGATTATAGAGTTTTGATAGATAATTATGAAGTACTTGGCCAGCTTTATGATTAGAAAGGATGAGGATATTGGATGTAATGATTATGTGAGTGTCACTGGCTTTAGTTATAGGCCTTGGTGACAAGCTTTTTTGGAACAGGGTTTATGTGCAGCAGGTGAGACGAAGGAGAAGTGTGGGTGGAAGCCAGCGTTCTGTCTCCAGTGTACAATGTACATCTGACAGCACAGTCACTGCAGGGATTATTTCACAAGAACTCCATATGAAATAATATTTTACTCAGTGATATATGCACAGTATTAGAAGATATGACACTCTGTCCTGCAGTTATTTAAAGCTATGATATTATCTTGGATTTCTGCCACTAGTGATGACACAATGAGACTCCAGGAAGGTGAATAATACACATGGTCTCCATTAGGGCAGTCATTGACATTACAATTGACAATGAAATAGCATACACATAAGTGATTGACACAATATTATTATCTATTCTGTTAACTTCATGTCATCACTGTAGCATATGTCCAATAATAGTTTAATTTTACTTAGTGTATGTGACTGTCTTACAGGTACTGGTGTGTGGATCCTATAAATACCTGGTCAGTCACCTAAGTACATAAAACCTGCCTGTCTTTGTCAGCCTTTCTTTTCTCTCAGCTTACACTTTGGTTGGCTTCAGCCACATTCGTTTTTCACTATTACACCATTAACCTACATATCATACATATCGTAATACATACCATTAACATCCATCGTTCACAATCATTCAACTGTAGATGCACTGAGAACACTGATTTACACACTCCACCTTGTTAAATATAGCTTTGGGTTATGCACAGGGCAGCCCTCATTGTCAAAAAGTGCTGAGGGGTGATTACAGTGTTCAATGTTGGTCTTGTTTATTGGGTTGCCAATTGACAGTAAATGTAAAAAATATGATGATGTGTGAAATTGTTTCCCTTTATTCTACTCCCAAAGTATCTCTATGTTGTGCTACTGAATAATTTTTCTCCTTTACGTTTCAGAGGAAACTATTCTACTTCACTACATTTATTTGACACAGTTGTTTGTCTTTTTTTCTAATAAAAACAAACAGGTAGTCTGAAATACAGATCTGATTTGATGACTATTCTACTATTCAACACCACATTTTTCCTTTTGAACTCAGCTAAAAAAGGCTCAAGAACCCCTACTATTTATCATTTATAGTATTTATTTTGCAGGAAATGGCTACTGGTCAACAGTGGACATGTGATCTTGAAGTTATTTTCTGTATGCTCATTTTGTTTTTGTCAAGGTTAGTTGTGTGTTATGTTTCACTAATAAATTTATATACTTGTCAATTCAAATCTCATCTCACCAAGTTCTGTGTCATGGTTCATGAAACTGTACTGTTATATGCTTATTTTAGTTCTCCAGTGAACTGCACAGGAACAGTAGGTTGAACCAAGATGATGTCATTAAAAGGGTGGAAATGATGACAGAATACTTTCTATGTCATTTCTGTTAGTTTCAACTAATTGTTTTCACTCAGGAGAAGGAAAACAAGAAATCCACACTGCTGCACTAAAACAGGTTTATCTTGTATAAATATTATGTCAAAGTACACATCAATATATGTTCTTGCTGTTTCATTAAAAGCTGCAGTGTATCAGTGATGATGAGAGGGGATGAGAAATCTTCCTCATCTGTCAGCTCTTACAGTCAACACAGTAACAGTGAGGCAGATCAGCCCAGTCGTGCTCCTGTAAGATCATCTGAAATGGGGTTTCATTTTAACAACCTGCCATAGCATTTGTTACTCTGTTTGCTGCAGTCCAAAGGCCTAATTAAATCACTATTGTAGCTCTTTAAAGCCACACACAGGTTCTGTCAACAGCTCTGTACATTTTTTTTTTATATAATAAATGTTTTCAGAGGTGATCTCTGTAGGAAGGAGTTCAAGGGAAGTTAATGAAATGCCAGGTACTGTACAGGCAATGCTGTGATCCCCCCTCCCTGTTTAGGTATATTAACCTTTCTCTGACCCACATAATGGTTCTCATTCGACAGCATTTACATGTCAGCTTAATCTAATAGTCTCCTTCCTCTGCTTCCTGGAAGAGAGAAGAACAGGGGAAGCAAATGAAAGGACTGTCATCTTTCTGTATCTGTAATGGTGTAGAAAACAGTCCTGTGTAAGATCACTGATGTCAAGTTATAGCAGCTATGAGTCAAACTTACAAACTCATACACAAGGTGACTTTGGGATGTCCCAGAAAAAATAAGAAGAAAACACAGGGGTATTTTTGGTTTCAACAGTAGCCCTATATCACATAACATAAGGTAAGGAGGTTTAAAGCTAGCCATCAGTTTGTTCTTATGATCAAAAATAACCTGAAATTTAGGCTACCAATAGGAACACAGCAAATAGTGATGCCCCAGTCACTACACATAGTTTAGATGATGTGCTATGATGTTGTTTTATTTCTATACTTTAGCTTGTATCACAGGCTGAGGGTTAGTTGGGGTTATCACTACACAGCATGCATTCATGTCATAGCCAAGTTTATCTCACAATGTGTAGTTTGTGTCATAGCGCTCAGTTGGTAATGCACTCCTGAGTTGACAGCACTTTATGGAGAAAGACAATTGCCCAAATTTAGATCTGTGATTTGGTGTTTATTCTGCTTTCTGGAAGAGGAAGTAACAGAGTAAGTCATCATTTTGTATTTATTTGGTGTTGAAAACTGCCCTGTATAACATCATTGGTGTGTTCATAGAATTACATAAAGGTATTGATTGGAATAATGTGTGATGGACAAATCAGAAAAGTCCAGAAAAGTGTGGATATTTTCTAAAACACAATAAAAATTACAATCTGTGATTTGTTAATTAATTTAAACCACCTTTTAAGGTATTTAATAAATGTACATTTTATTTAATTTCAGAAAGTGTCCCAAGTTTTCAGATAATGGGATTTGTATTTTCTTTAAACCTTTATTTAACGAGGTAGATTATTTAGATTACAGTCTTTTTTCCAACAGGGACAGTGTTTCAGTACATATCTTTTCCTACATTGACTGAATTAAATTACACAAAATAACTACACTTTTTAAAAAAAAAAACTGAGTAAAGACAATAGAATCAGTGCAGAACTCTCATACAAACTATGTAAATGTATCACTATGAAGTGGTTTGAAGAATCCTTCAGCTATTTATTAACTATATATAAACTTTCAATGCTCTTCTGCCCTCTATAGAAAAGCTTGCTGAGGCCCAGAGACGTTTTGCGACACTTCAGAATGAGCTGCAGTCCTCGCTTGATGCTCAGCGTGAGAGCAATGCTCCACCTGGCCTGCGAAAACGCAAGACAGTGTTCAACCTGTCGCAAGAGGAACGCTGCAAACACCGCAACATTAAGGACCTGAAGTTAGCCTTCAGCGAGTTCTACCTCAGCCTCATCCTGCTCCAAAACTACCAGGTTTTACATATTCATCAACACAATACGCACTCATGTTTTCATTTTTAACAGTGTCTCCAGTTGTGTAATTATGGTCATTTAGTAGATGCTTTGGATTTTTTTCTGCAGAATTTGAACTTCACTGGTTTCCGTAAGATCCTGAAGAAGCATGACAAGATCCTGGATACGTCTCGCGGGGCTGATTGGCGTGTGGCTCATGTGGAGGTGGCGCCTTTCTACACCTGCAAGAAGATCACACAGCTCATCTCAGAGGCAGAGGTATTAGCTCACATACACCTTAAACCACAGATACATGAAGAAAAGTAACCATGCTGAACTTTTGTTTGTGTGTTCAGACCCTGGTGACCACAGAGCTGGAGGGAGGAGACCGTCAGAGGGCTATGAAGAGGCTGAGAGTTCCTCCACTGGGGGCAGCTCAGGTCAGAGATGACAGTGAATACCACGTAGTGATAGATAGGAGACCACGTTACCACAAAGTGACATCTACATGTAACTTATCTAATTCATTAGACTTTCAGTGTTATTAGTCATTTTCCCATTTCAGTCTACTTGATTTGACACTGACTGTACAAAATATTGTAATTTTTCCCTAATTCTGAAAAAGACAACATTCCAAATGCAGTGCCCCTGCGCATACCCCTATCATAAAGTTTTTTATTTTAATGTTTTGACAAACCCTGTCATTCCCTCTGGGAAAGGTCAGCTATCTGATATTTGCACACATCCAAATACCGGCTAATATCCTCTTTCATAAGATTTAAAATTAGGTGTGTTTTCTCCTTTCAACCAGAAATCTAGGCTTTTCTGTGGGTCCTCCATCTTTACCAGAAATGAGCTTTGCTTCTGCTCCAACTGACCCTAGCTAGGCCCTGTTCCATATTCCAAATGCACTTCATGTATATCCAAAGAATCTTCATAAAACTGTAATAAATGGAATCAGCACATCCCACATGTTGAGTTGGAAAATGGTCCATTTGGAAAAAGGCCTTTGTTAAAATATCCAAATGGAAAGTACAGTACTGCTAACATGACACCAAATTTAGATTCAGGATATTGTCATACTCAGAATAACAGTAGAATATTAGTATGTATGTAAATGTGCTCATGTGCTGACTATTAAAACAGCAAGGATCATCTTAGCTTTCATCATCTAGTATTTTGGCTTTATGCTGCAGTGAAAATAAATTACAAAAAAAGGTAAAAGGCTTATAAACATGAGAAGTGGCGAGATGGGGAAAGACTGGAAGAAATGAAGAGTGAGAAGCCATGTTAGCCTTTAATATTGATTTTCTAAGTGCCTTTCCATCACTGAGCAGGCAGGATACATTTCAGAAAAAATCTGTACTGGTGGCACTTTACCCCCTTGTATTATATGTACCATTATTACTGCATTAATTAATGTCATGTCTGACATGAATTGTGGCAAATGAATCATCTCCATTTATCCTGTGGACATGTTTATACAAAATATTAGAAGTGACATTTAATGCGTTGTTCACTGATGCTGGACAATTTGTATCATTATAGCTCTTAGTAAAATGATGATTTTTATGGTTTAGTTTTGATAATATATTTAATCTTCAGTATCTTGTGTGTTTGCTTTTTGTCAAGGCTGTATTTGTAGCCGCTATAAAGCAATTTTCCTTCTTTCTAAATTAATGATGTGTTTGTTCCACTTACTTGAATTGGACTGCATTTTCTCAGTAAGTTTTTCTCTATAAAACATTTAAGAATATCCCCGAGCACTTATTTAGGTATAAATGGTTTTCAAAACTCATACCATTTCATTTCAATATTATATAAGGAGAAAGGAAATTAGCAGCTTATATCCACAGTGGAGACACTGAAACCAGAAAAGGAGTAACATATTTTGTAGAGCTGTTTAGTGCTGTAATAATGACAATGATTGTTCCTGTGTTTTAGCCTGCGTTGGCCTGGACAACATTCCGTGTGGGTCTGTACTGCGGTGTTTTTATCATCCTTGCCATCTCCTTTGTGCTCACTGGTATGTCAAATCCAGAATCCTACATTTGTCATATTCTGTGGAGTCTGTGACAGTGTGTAAAGTATTTTCATTCGAAGTTGGAGGAGCTGTTATTTTTTTTACACTAGCAAGTATAACTTGTATGTTACTTTGCTGTACTTCCTCAGACGGATTGAGTCCGTTTTGTTATTTTCCAGGTGCTGTGTTCATCCGTTATGAGAATGTGTGGCCCCTGGTGCGGATCTATCGGGGCGGTTTCCTTCTGATCCAGTTTCTCTTCTTGTTGGGCATTAACACATATGGATGGAGACAGGCCGGAGTCAACCACGTCCTCATCTTTGAGATCAATCCCCGAAACAATCTTTCACACCAGCATCTGTTTGAGGTCAGGTACACACACAATGAAGAAAAGCATGCATTTTTAAAACACGCAACAAGAGTAAATGGGAGTATGGTGTTGATGGGGTAGTTTAGAGTCAAGAAATCCATCATGCTAAGTTCGTTTGTACTTTCAATTTCAAAACATGAAGTAGTTTTATTCACATCATCTTATTCATTGTGATTAATCATCAAGGTACCTGTTGTAACAATTTCTTTCTGTCTTTGTGTTGCAGATTGCTGGGTTTCTCGGTGTACTGTGGTGTCTCAGCATCCTCTCCTGTCTGTACTCAGAGTACATCTACATCCCCATGCAGATCAATCCCCTCATACTTTATGGCTTCATGGTGCTTTTCCTCATCAACCCTTTTAAGACCTGCTACTACAAATCACGTTTCTGGCTCCTTAAGCTGCTGGTCAGTCCCACTATTAATGTATTAGAGCCTGCATACACATCAATATTCCTTTGTTTTTGTTATTCCAAAATTGTGGTTTATGTAATCTGACTTGAACCTTATTCATGTTGTAGCATTTTCCAGTTAGGACACACAGCAAATACTAATATTAACCATGACGCAAGAACATTATTTGGACATGTACATTAATTTTAACCCACTTTATGACCCATGGCCTCTTGTGTGTCTTTATGTACCAATAGTCTTTCAGGCTGTAGAGATGCAGTCCGAAACGAACTGACTCATTTCTGTTCAGACCCAAAAACATACTTTGTTTTAAAATACTGTGACAGACATGGATATCAACAGGTTTCTGTCTAAATATTGCAATGCCAACTTTTTCAAGAAGGTCATTGAAGGAATAAAACATGAATGAACCTTTTTAAGGACAAAAAGCATGTGCCTGGTTGCTGTGTTTTCCATTAATCCAGTGGTTCTCAAATCCGGTCCTCGTGGCCCAGTGTCCTGCATGTTTTAGATACTCCCCTCTGCTATCACACCTGAAAGCCATTACATCATTATCAGGCTTCTGCAGAACCTGATGATGAGCTGATCATTAACTGAACCAGGTGTGCTGGAGGAGGGGAGTATCTAAAACATGCAGGACACTGGGCCACGAGGACCAGATTTGAGAACCACTGGATTAATCAGAGTATGCGTAATAAGGCCAAAAATTTATATTTTGTGCATGTAAATGTAATAAAGGTTCAGTGTGTGATGTTTAGTGACATCTAGCTGTAAGGCTGTAAACTGTAACAGCTGCACTCACAAACAATTATTTGTTAGTTTGTTTTTTTTATCCTTTGGCTTTTTAGCTAATTTTAATGAATGAATGAAAATGCAAAAGTTCTTAGTTTTGTGTCATTATACACCAATTGAACATAACCATGTATATTATGCACTTATATAAATTATACACTGTAATAAGCAGTTCAGAAATGGATGGATGGACTTATAACTGTTTTTTGTTTGTTTTTTTTTGTTTTTTTTGCATGCCATACACCCTAAAAAGTTAATTCATTTGCACGACACCATCTTCCCTACCTGAGTTTGTGTGTATTTGCATGGATATGTGTGTACACATCTGACACGACACAAAGAATCTATGTCCCAATATCAGATATGCATCTCCAACCTCATGTTTACAAATCCCTCCTGTATGACTCTGCTCTTTGTCTAAGCTGAGCTGCAGAAGAAAGGATGGAGTGTGTGTTTGTGTGTTTTACTGCACACATGTCTTTGTGAGGACAAATTTTAGCAGTTTTGTATATTTAGGAGGACATTTTAGCTCCAAAATGTTTTCATATTTAAGACTCACTTTTAGGGTTGTGATTAGAATTAGGTTACTGTTGGAATTAAGCTCTGGGAACATCTTATGTCTATGAGATGTCCTCACAGAGTTAGACATGGTTGTGTGTGTGCAGTTAGACAGAGGTTTGAGGGATAATAGAATGCACCCTGGTCCCAGGGGGAGTGAAGGCTGTGACTGTGCAATCATTACAGGCATAGATTCATCAGTATGCTGATGCCCTGAGCTCCTCTGTCCCCCTGCCACTCCCTGAGCAGAACGCCTTCTTGTCCTTTCCTTCACAGCCCCCACCGGCAGCCCCCCAACTCCCCTCCACTGATGCATTTCTCTAATCAGCCAAACCACTCACACATAGGAGCTGTGCTGCCTGATTGTCAGACTTTGAATAAGTAATTACCAATTAAAGATATTTCAGGGAAAACGTAATGCTGCCTTCCATTGCATACAACTGAAAAGTGAGGTGTACTAATTTCTTCTGACAACAAAGAACAGACAGAGGACAGAGATTTCATTACAGGACAAACTGAAGATCTAGCAGGTGGATTACTAGTGTTTACTTTAGAAATGAAAACCTAACCACATCACCACAGCAGGCTTTGCCTTGAGACAGCAACATAGAGCTGATACCAGTAAAATGGTTTAGTGGATCAATACTGACTTTGATTGGCAGGTTAAGAGAAATATGCAATGTGATTTAGAAAAAAAAAAAATCAATATCCTTTGACATTTTCAATGAAGAGAGAGTGTTTGGGGGTTTGTTTCTGTACATGGATGGAGGTAAATAGTGGCTCCCAAATGTCACATATGACCTCAGGGTGGAGTAGATTGAAAGAGTCAGGCTCGACTGTGTCTTTCTACAAGGTGTAGTCAATAACCAAGCTCCTGCTAAAGTCATATCCCAAGTAACATAAGCATTACACCAAGTTGGTTCATGTGCTTATATGTGCATCACTGACAAACAAATGCACATTAGCACAAACCATGACCTGTTCGGATGGACTGTAGCACGATGATACCATGGTCTGGAGGCTTTATCCCTTTATATGTTACACATCATTAATAAAATGTTCCCCTCCTGTGCACCTCTTTAAACAAGTGCTGCAACTACAACTACACCTTAATAAAGTGTGTAATTCAGTCATATTTAGCTGAAAGTAAAGACACAGAAAACAAAAAGCACATGAAGGATAAATTCTGATCAGACTTGTTTTGCATCTGCTTTTCTCATATTTTATCACATTCCTGTCCACTTCCCTTTACAGTTTCGTGTGTTCACGGCTCCGTTTCACCGAGTGGAGTTTGCAGACTTCTGGCTGGCTGATCAGCTCAACTCTCTGGTGTTCGTCCTGATGGATCTTGAGTATCTCATCTGCTTCTACATCTTTGAGCTGCAGTGGAGCAACAGCAAGGGCCTACTGCCAAAAAGTGAGACATTTCTGCCCAGTCACAATGACCTCATATCCTCTATAACTCTGAGACAGTCTAAAAACGGAGCCTTTGTGTACAAAAAACAAGTTCTTATTGCCATCTGTTCCTGAACAAAATACTGGTAATGCTTTTTATTAAGGTAAACATAAATACAATTAACTATTTCTATGCATACATCCCAGTAATATAGTGGCTCTATTTTCATTATATATTATAAAGCACTTTATAATGATTTAAGGATAATAATCTGTCAACACTGATGCTTATATGTGTTGTGCATTCCCTGTGTGTCAGAGCCCTTAAATGAATACTGATCATTTTTGGTAGGATATAAACCAGATGCAGCCTACAAAGTCGACACATGTGTCTTACCTTTTATCTACAAAGCTCACACTGCAGTAAAGATGAAAAAGAGGTTGTTAATCCAGTTTCACTCATAAAATATGTATTACACATATTTTAACATTAAATGGTACATGTTATCTACAATTGTGCACTAAGGTTATCCACAAATTTAGATTATGGTATAGTCCACAAAAGGGGGACTGTTTTGCACCTGACTTTCTTAATTTTTTTCATATTTACATTAATAGGATGTCAATAGTTTTGCTTCATTAAGTCACTCTATAATACATCTCACAGCTATAGTTCACTGGCATTATCATTGTGGTTGTGATAAGGACCCCATCATCCACTTAGTTTAGAACAATATGATTTTTTTTTTTTAATCAGTAGAGTTTCCACTCAGCTTCCCTCCTAATTACTGCTTACTAGCTACCTACTAACTGGAAGTAAGACAGTTGTTGTACATTACAATGTTAATACCCTTAGTATGGGCCTTGTAACTTGGTAGTAATTTTATTATCAATGAGCGTACTCATAATACATGCCAATATCTTATTAACAATAACAAAAGGCCATCTAATATTATATAACCAAACTAATATGACCACATGTTTTATGTTTTTACCACAGTGACATGTTAAAAACAAAGCTGTTTCTATAGTGTGGTGATAAATACACATCTTGTTTGCTCATAAAAACAGACAGTTGAGCTTTCTTATTCTGAAATGTGATGTAAATAAGATTTTAATTGCTGTCCATCCACTTGGCCAACAGTGACACCACAGCCTCAAGGCAGCCAATTAACATGGAGCTAATGGAATAGAAACGTTGGTCACACAAAGGTCACCTTGTGACTCTCATAATGATGAGCCTTTTTCTGTGTGGAGGGGAGTGTGGGCCAACAATCACTGTGAATTAAAAGGAGTAAGATTTGGTACGAGGTACAAAGCTCCTCTAAACTACTCTATTGGTTTTTTTCTTGTCTTTTTCAGCCTCTAATGACTACGTGTGCCACAGTTACTCATACGGCCTGCGAGCCATCATCCAGTGTCTGCCCGCCTGGCTCCGCTTCATCCAGTGCCTGAGGCGTTACCGTGACACCAAGAGGGCCTTCCCTCACTTGGTGAATGCTGGGAAATATTCTACCACCTTCTTCGTTGTTACCTTTGCTGCGCTGTATGCAACACACAGAGGTAGGACATGAGACACACCAACATATTTACACTCAGATGAATAAATTACAGTTAGGGCAGCAAGTCATTTGTTCATTCCAGAGAGTAAACTGGAGTAAAAAAAAAAAAAATGGACACACAAGACGTAAACGTAGATATGAGTTGTTCAGTCAATCATGTTCAATTCAGGGCCCAGTTCAACTCTATGTAATGTGATAGTTTCATTCTGCAGTGGTAGCTTTGTTTGCCCAAAACTTTGGAGATCGACACTTATAAGAGACAACCTGTACAAACAGATGTCATCTCTGTCCTTGTCTTTAGTCCAGCTGACTGTAAGGAGGGGCTGTATCTCACAACCTGCTGTAAATTACCCAAATTAGAGTCAGTTTCAGTAATTTTTACCTTTGGCCCTCACCGCAGGATATTGTCGTCATTTCGTCATCCGTCTGCCTGTCCGTCCGTCTGTCTGTCCGTCCATATGTGTAAAAACTTTGTCGTGGACTGAAGGCCGAGGATTTTCAAGTGTGGCCACGTTATGTTGTAGTCTTATATTATATATGTAGTTCTTATTTTTGAGGTATCTTGCCAAAATATTTTATTATTATTTAATTTATCCATTGTTTAATTTCTTTTTTGTGTGACTTGAGCTCTTCTGAATGAAAGTCCACTGATGTTACAATACTCCAAGGCTGTCTCTGAATCTAATACTGTCTTTCTACTTGTACTTACCTGTTGTCCTACACATTTATGATAACTTTATCTTTACTAGCAATGCTTGGGAAAAAAAAGCTTATTAATCCATGACATGTTCTCAAACCTGGCAAAAAATAATCTTGAAAATATCTTAAATCTAAGTTTCTGAAACCTGTAGACACTCTGTTTACATGGCTATAGTTGGTAGGTTTGATTTGAACTGAGCTCCCACCAGCATCTGAAAGTGCATCTTTTCCTGATGCAGTGCTGTATCTTGAACCTCTATTTCAGAGAAGACGTCAGACAAAAGTAAGACTCTGATGCTGAGAATCTACAAACTAAAGCACCAATATTGATGAGTTGCTGTGTTACAGGAGCATGTCAAGGCACAGGCTTTTGTTTGCTCAGAAAGCAAAAGATGACCTTGAGTAGCACTGCCAGTTGGCCTTGGCTCCTTTGCTGGTGCCTCGAGGTTTATAACAGAAAGCAAAGAGGTTTATGAAACACAGCTGTGGATGAACAGGGTTCAGCTCCTACGAGGTTAGGGAGAGATGATATTCTACTCTCAAACTGAGAGTAAATAAATGAACATGAATAAATGTAATGTGAATTAAACCTTACTGTATTACCTCGTGCATACATGACTTCTACCCGAACCCCATTAGGAAGATTTTCATCTATATCATCCTTCACTACTTTACAATGTCAACAAAGTCCACCTTTTGTTATTGTTTTGACTCAGAGACCTCTAATGACGGTGTGTTTAATACATGTTCAATGATGTTAGACTTGACATACTTGGCACTCAGCATAAGATTGAAATGAAAGGACTGTGAAAGTGTGCATAAAGATTGGGTGAAATAGAGATGAACCATTTTTAGTGTCTTTGTGAATCTTAATGAATCAAACAAATTAAATTAAACTACCTGTTGAGCTACTCTTCATCATACTCTTCTGCACTGTATTGAATTACAGTGTATTAAATCAAACTGCCAAATCTTACCACATCACAATAGGACGGAATCACATTGGTAGTTGCTTTGTATGTATCTGATGTTTAAGTTTATCAAGATGTATTGTTCATAAGCCTCACTGAAGGAGATGTGCATTTCTAGTATTTATTTTATTGTTATATGCCATTCCTCTAGTGCTCTTGTCTCTTCAGTAGAGAAGTATTTCAGCATGAATTTCATTTTGTACATTGTGCTTTTTCTGTATGACAATAAAACTTTCAGCCTTGAATTTAGAGACAAAAGACAGAGAGATATAGCAAAATATTAAAAAGAAGAATAGAATAGAATAGAATAGAATAGAATAGAATAGAATAGAATAGAATCTTTATTTGTTACAAGACATTGACAAAGACAATGACAGTGAAATGGGATCTGTGACAGGCCCCGATTGTGCAAAAAACAGGTGTAAATAAAATAAAAAAGTAAAAATAACAATAGAAAAAAAAATACAATATATAGTCCAGTATACAAGAAAACAATAAACATTACCCAGTCAAAGCTAAAACCACATTCAGAAATAGGAGCCAAAACAAAACTGAAATCTAAAGGGAAATTAGCTTACAGAGAAGAAAAACTGAGGAAATAAAGACAGTGGTTACCATTAAAAGTCTAGTCACTCGCCTTCTGACAGCTTCACAATTAGCCTGCAATTATTCACATTGGGAAACCATATCACAAAGGAGTGAACGTTCAAAGACACAGCACCCAGGCATTAAAAGCATCCTTTCTGCATTCAGCTTTCGTCTGTCAATTTATCATCAGACTCTGCAGATATTTGTCCACACAGTGTGTTTCAAAGCACCGTTTATATATTTAAACTCTTCTCAAATGCCAGATTATATATTTATTTGCCAGCAAATGCCAGCAACAAAACTTCATCTCAACCTTTTAAACTGTTAAATGTTATTTCCCAGCTTGACTTTATTCTTTCCAATATGAATTTAGATCAATAGACTTGCTTCCAAAGCTGACCACCAGTGATATGATATTGAATGAACCAGGAAGAAACAGAGACAGACCTACAGACAGACAGACCTCTCTTTTTTTTCTTCCACCACTCTGTTAGGAAGGCATCCATTAAACCATATCCTCCTTCCTCCTTTGGTCTGAAGCCTGTAGACCCTCAGACTAATGGCCTCTCTTCATGCGTTATTCTGTATGAAGCTGTCTTTCATCCCTCAGGATAAGGATAATGGAGCCAGAGACAGGTCGCTGTTTAAGCAAAGGAGGAGGGTGGGAAGGCACACACTTGTACTCATAATGGGGGTAGGACGTTGATGGCTTGCAGAAATGATCTTTTCCGGCAATATGTTGCATTCACTGAAGGTATTATTCTGGTAAATTCAAGCATTTGATCAATGAATACAACCACATTCAGAAGCGATGAATAAATAGCATCAGAGGCTTTGAGTGTTCAGAGTGCAGTGGAAATTAGAATCTAATTGCTTTTTGAATATCAGTGTATTATTTAAAGGGAATATACAGTGTCTCACAAAGGTGAGTACACCCCTCACATTTCTGCAAATACCATTTGAACTAATGATGATGCACAACAAAGCCAAACAGTTTGCTGAAGACCAGCAGACTAAGGACATGGATTACTGGAGCCATGTCCTGTGGTCTGATGAGACCAAAATAAACTTATTTGGTTCAGATAGTGTCAAGAGTGTGGCAGCAGCTAGGTGGTGGCATGGTGGTGGGGGTGTCATGGTCTGGGGCTGCATGAGTGCATGAGTTATTTTGAGGGGACAGTACATTTACACTATTATACAACCTGTACACTGACTACTGTACATTGTATCAAACTGTGATTTCTTCAGTGTTGTCCCATGAAGATATAATTAAATATTTGCAGAAATGTGAGGGGTGTACTCACTTTCATAAGATACTGTTTGTAGTATTTCTACTTTCAAATATTGAAAAATGACTTGAAATTATCATTAGAGTGTCTAGAATAAAGACCTCTGAAGTTCTGCCAAAGATGGCAATGTATTGGATTGTAGAGATATGAACTGAATCTATTTACACCAACAGGCTAGAGGATTTATGTGACCACTAGAGCAGGGGTGGACAAAATGTGAATCAGGGGCCACATTTGGCTCTTGGGCCCTTTTCAAGTGTTTCTATGTAGCTTTGTCAAAAAAAATATGGAAATGAATAACACTTTTTTCTTTTTTTCTTACACATTTTGCTATTATTACCACAATCATAAAGTCATTCTGATTTTATGCAGTTGTAAAAATGTAGACTACACTCCAAGTGAATCAAAAAATAGTAGTAGTAGTAGTAGTAGTAGTGGTAGTAAAAGTAGACTACTTTTTATTTTATGACACTGCAAAGATAGCCTTCACATACCAGCCGGTTTTTGCTGCACAACACAATAATGACAATTGTCACCATTTTCTTTAGTGTAGTTCTGTAATTTCTTTGTAGTTCTGTAAATGCACAAAAACTTTGATTTATTCTCGACATATTCCACACCAACTAATCCTAAAGAGCTGTCACCACTTTGAGGTAAAACATATAAGGATATATTTTGGCTCCATACAGTTTTCTTTTGTATTTCTGCCCTAAAATGGCCCTTCAGATAGTAAAGGTTGCCAACCCATGGACTGGAGGGAGTAGTGAGTCACTTTGTTGGTCTCCCATCGTGACGAAAACTAACACTACAGAGCCTTTGACCAAAGTGTCAGAAAGTTACTAGATGGGATGAGAATCATTTAGAAACAACTTTTAGAGTTTAAAAAAAAAAAAAAAAAAAAAAATGGGACTCCGTGATGAAAGCTAGAAGCACTGTCATTTTTTTCCTCCCCACTGGACACAGCTCTAAATGGAGTTTGATGCTGAAATGGCAGCATTTCTTCTAACAGTTGAGTTTAATTTTGAATATCTTGAATGGTATTATAAGTTATTAGCGCATTGACCCATGGGGAACCACGGGTTCTAGATGTGGTAGTTTTTATACTGGGGAGAGCTGAGTTTTGGGAAAATATGTCAGTCTATATTTAATAAGTACTGACATATGACTATATGTGTTTTTTAGTGTTGACCCTGCATCATCATTTTGTTCTGTAATGCATCTTTGATGTAAGTTGCTGAATGATAATAAAGTGATCTGATTTTGACCCTGTCCCTCCCCCTGGCAATTGCTCAGCAATGTGAATTACATCAATCTCTCCTGGCTTTAAAAAAAAAGGGAATTTTAAAGAAAAAACATATTTAATATCGAGATAGGATTATTCCTCAACTGTAGGTACCAAATTGGCCAGTTAAAAATGTCTCAATTCCTCAGAATCGCGCAGATACACAGACAGACAGACAGATGTTCTGAGACCTTCCAGTATTATGGTAAAGATTGTTTTATGTTATTATCTTTGCTAAGTTTTGACCCAAGGATCAAGTTCAGACCTTATTTGGACTGAACTGTAAATTCACAGAGTTATTATCTCACCTGTTTACTGGCTTTCACTCTGGTTAGTGTACAAATGAAAGTCCAAGGAAAAAATTGGCTTGTCATAATTTTTGTCAGACAAAACTTCATCCTGCTTTTGAGTTTCTTTGTTTCAGTGTACTTCAGGAAGCAACTTGGTGTGAGTGCCACATTCATTGAAATTGCAATAATAGTAAGAATGCCTTTTACCCAAACATGGGGTCGGAATCCAGATTGGTTGTGAAGTTGTTTATATTGGATCAACAACTGTCAGAATAGAATACATAACAATAACATGAGAAACCACTTTCTAAATAAGAATAGTCTATAAATGTTGCACCAAAGCTATGTGACATACACAGGAGAGGTCCAACTTATGACAGACATACTTGTTGGCACAGAGGCATAGTGGTTAGTACGTTCACCTAGAAGGTTTCGTCTTCAATTCCCAGATGGACTGAGGCCATCCTGGGTTGAGTTTCCCCCCTAGACTTTGCCCAACATACTGATGAAGATCTTCAGTCAGTCTCTGTGTACCTTCAGTATAATGTGTGTTTTGGGATAGGTAAAATACAGAGGCTGATTTTCCATTTTGGGGTAATTAAGTGAGTTACCCTTTACAAAAAAGTCACATGGTGACACTGACATCACACCTACAAGATATGTGATGTTTAAGACTTAAGTTGATGAAAACCATCCTGGTTTGGCACTTAAATTGTAGTACACTGCGTTCCAAATTATTATGCAAATTGTATTTAAGTGTCATAAAGATTAAATTTTGTGTTTTTCAGTTAAAC
>JAPQRP010000020.1:34823256-34848088 GCA_037367295.1 Apogon hyalosoma
GGATGATTTAATAGGATAATCTTATAAAACAGAAGATAATCTGGGGTTTGCCATCCTTGGTCGGAAAAGGGGAAAATTGGGACAAAAACAGCTTGATTATCTTTCAGTGTGTACTCTGCCTTAGTCAATTTGTCCAACAAGTTGTTTATCATTTTCAGACATGTCTGTTTCACATTTTTACTTTTTTTTTTTTTTCCTATTCAAATAATTCTTTAATTGAATCAAATCAAAGAAAAAAATTGACCGCAGCAGCTCTAAACTAATCCTGTTGTGTGCATTTGCAGGCGTTTTGTGTGGAACTTCTTCCGCTTGGAGAATGAACACCTGAATAACTGTGGTGAGTTCCGTGCAGTTCGAGACATTTCAGTTGCACCGTTGAACGCAGATGACCAGACACTGCTGGAGCAGATGATGGACCAGGATGATGGGGTCCGCAACCGCTCAGGCAAGAAGACCTGGAAGAGGTCATACAGCTTGTCGCTGCGACGCCCCTTATTGTCCTCCTCACAGTAAGACCTCACACATGAACATACACTCATACACTGATGTCTCATGTCGCCTCCTTTCCTGACTCTGCTTTATTATACAACCCTTTTTATACTTCAGTGTCTGCATTTACTATGCAAACAAATAAAAACATTTATATTGAAATTAATGTTTGTAATTAAAAAGTAATGGTACCACTTGATGTTAAGGTACACATACTATGTTCACCTTTAACTAGTTGTTAACTAGTTAATTAATATACATATTAGTGGTATATTGTCTCTTTAGTGGCTAATCAGTATAAATCTCTTTATAATGGTGTAATTTGAATAATTATAATCTACTATAACTCCAACACAGTCAAACAACATCTTTCCCTCAATAGTAGTTGGTTTTATTTTGGTGTATTAGTTGTGGAATACCGTATTGTCGTCATCCACTTATCCGGGTCTGGGTTGCGGGGGTAGCAGCCTCAGTAAAGAAGCCCAGGCAGCCCTCTCCCCAGCCACTTCCACCAGCTCTTCCAGGGGAATCCCGAGGTGTTCCTGAGAGATATGACCCCTCCAGCATGTCCTGGGTCGGCCCCGAGGTCTCCTCCTGGACGGATATGCCCTAGGAGTACTCCACAGGGAGGCGACCGGGAGGGATCCTCACTAGATACCCGAACCACCTCAACTGGCTCCTCTTGACATGGAGGAGCAGCAGCTCTACTCTGAGTCCCTCCCAGATGTCTGAGCGCCTCACCCTGTCTCTAAGGCTGAGCCCGGCCACCCTGTGCAGGAAACTCAGTTGTAGAATATGGTCAGACAAAATAAGGCACTATTAAGTGCTTTATAATGATTAATAAAGAGGTAATATTACAACCTAAAAAGTTGGCAAATGTAATAAAAACAGATGGGTGTATTAGTGCATATGGAATGGGCAGTTTGCACACCTGCAATGACACCATCAATGCTGAAAGTTATGAACAGCTTTTAGAGCAGCATTGGCTTTCATCCAGACGATGTTTATGAAGACTGTGCTAAATAACAAGTCCAAGTGCTGAACTGGATCAACGACTGTTTAGACTTTTAACCATTTGAAAACATGAGGCACATTATGAATGGAAAAATATGACAAAGATCCAGGATGTTTGAGGACCTCTGATAATGGACTAGACTTGGATAACATTCCTACAAAACCCAAAACGGTAACTGGGCTCCTCAGTTTCTAGATGTTAACTGTGGTTAAAAGAAAAGGGGATGTTACGCAGTGGTTAACATGGAACTGTTTACCATGAAATGGTCATATATTTTCTGTGTTTTATTGGGAATAAAACATGGGTGTATGACATTTACAAATCATTGCATTCTGTTGTATACATTTTTATACAGTGTCCCAACTTTTCTGGAATTGGAGGTTGTAGTAGTAATATACTACAATATAAATGTCAACAAGCAACTAGTTAAAGGTGAATCTGTGCAGAGAACAAGTTATCAAAGTCATTTTACAGATTGTTTGTAATGTTCTGATTTGTTCTTTCTAGATCGAAAAAGGACACAAAGGTGCTAATTGAAGACACGGATGATGAGGCCTTCAGCTGAGTCCACAGAATCGATACTAATATACACACACACATACACACACACGCACACAAATGCACACACTATACTTGTAAGCGCCTCATTCCCTAACATGAGCCCTAACCCTTTTCCTGTCAAACTGGAAGCCCCTCAGTATAAACCTTTAACTCCATGAGGACGTCCAGGCCGTCCTCACCTCTGACAGTTTACCTCATCCTCAAGAGTCTTTATAAGTATAGGAACACACACACACCACAATGCACAGATACATCAGAAACCTGCTGAAGCACAAGCATTAGTGGAATGCCGCTACAGTTGAGGAGAGAGTCAATGCCACACAGACAGACAGACAGACTGACGGATGGACGGACAGACAGACGGGCGGGCAGATAGACAGACAGAGACAGACACAATAGGAAACACAAGACCACACTGCCCTGGGATTTTTGTCTTCTTTTATAACTTTTTTTTTTTTTTTAGATATGTGTTGTTTACTTTATGATACATATGTATTTTCTTTAGATTTTACCTTCTGCTGGATTTATTTAGAAAGAAAACAAAACAAAAAAATGACAGGCTGCAGACGACTGTTTACACACCTTTTATAACCTCGAACCAGGATCAACAGGGACAAAATAAGCCAATCAAACAGAGACTGAAACATTTAACAGTAGAAACCTGAGGAAGGACTCGACACACATTATAAACATATTTTAAAAAAAAAAACAAAAACCAACAACAAAACAAATCAACTGGTTTCAGCTTGTTGATTCTTTTTATACTCTTTGGTCTCTTCTGAGTTGATTTGCTTTGAGTTGTCTGTGTACAATCACAACCCTGGAGGCACTTGCAGGAAAAGTGCGTTTACTACACAAAACATGGGAAAAAATAACTTTCTTGGGGGAAAAAGGGAAGTTTGGATCCAAACATTTCTTGTCTGTGAAGTTGCTTTGTAATATATATTTGGATGTGCATTATTACTCTATTGTAGTAGTTCTACATGTGTTGTTTCTACCGGTGATACTTGTTTAAAAGCATCCACTTTAATGTATTTTCTAATATTTGGAATGTTTTTCCCAGTTAAACCTGTGCCACTTTTTACTAAACTCGTAGTTGGACCTCAAAGCTACAGTATCCTGACTTTCAATTAGTGCAAATCCTTTTGTCTCATGATCAAAAAGTGCCCTGTTTTTGTATACGCATTGCTGTTCTTTGCATTACTTTACCAAAGGTTGATTTTAATGAATGTGTCCGTGACACTTTGACAGTTACATGGAGCCCGAAGTGGACAGATATTTATTGGACTGTTTTGGTGGGTTGGTTTAGACTCATTGGAAGCCCTGTTCTCTGTCAGTGTTTATCAGAGTGACATGATACATCAGCTGATGTTCAGTTAAAAATCTGAAACTATGCATGAACGTCTTTGTGTATGTCAGTGGTTCTTAGACAGAGCTCTAATGCCAGCAGAGCATCTTAATTTACAGTCATTTAATACAAAAAAAACAAAACCAGAACATTTAAATCTGGGAAATGAGTTGTGCTTTAATCAATAAAGAAAAGTATTTCCTTAGAAAAGTAATTTCTCATGAAGAAGATGGAGCTTTGGAAATGATTATTCAGCCACTTTTGACTAGATTTTTTATTCTGCCTTTAAGAAATGTGGCCAAGCAAAATTCACTCATGCCTCAGCAGGTTGGATTGACTTTTTCCTCTTGTGTCTCAGAAACTCATGAGAAACAGGCTGTCAAAGCTCTGAGAACCACCAGTACACACTTCACCATGCATTACTTTCTCACACAGTGCCCGACAAAAGGGTATTGAACTTTCTGACATCCAACATAGTTTGGTTTATTTATTGTTGTGTCTCTTAATGTTCACTGCTGCCTTTTTCATTTAAGCACTTTTAATCTTTTTTTTTTTAATTATTTAATGCAATCTACTGAAAATCCCATTGTCTTAATGTCAAATATTTTTAAAGTGTGTTGCTAAAGGGGCCTCTAACCCCTGCTAACTGTGACACTGGTGCTTGTTTTACTTCCTGTTTGCCACCCTCCTCACTCTTTCCTTTGTCCTTCTGTGACTGTATGGTGATGGTCATGAGATGAAGTCCAGAGAGCTTCAGGGCAAATGTGTTACAGAACATCCCCTCTCTTCTTCTTCTTTCTTCTGTTTTTTCCCGTAGTGGCTGAAAATATGACTGTGAAGCCTCTGAAGCAGAAACATGTTTTGTACCTGCTACAGAACATGGGTAGCTTTCATCAGCTGTCCATTGAAACACACTGGACACATGTAACAACACACACACACACATAGAACCACAGACACTCACACCTCGCATTGCCTCTGTCCACCACTGTCTTGTGTCAGAGAGCACAACACTTCAGCAGATGGTTTTGTAAAAAGGCTGTTGTCTTGCCTGCATGCTGCTTTTGTTTGACATTGTACATAGACCTTAATTTATTTGACATGATGTGAATATTAGCGATCATTGTAGCCACTGTAACAATGATTGATATGTTGCCATGTTTTGCTCCAGGAGAAGCAGTATTTTTTAGGTGATAAGGAGCGTTTTCATAATGCTGCACTCTTTTACATGTGTAAATCTGTTGAAAAATGTGTTTGTATAAAAAAAAAAAAAAAAAATTAGAACATAGTGTAGAAAAAAAAATCCATAGGAATGGAGAACATGATTCTGGATTGTCATTGGTTGTATCTTGTTGGTAATTCCTTCTTCTTCTTCTTCTGCACCATCATCTCCAGAGGGTTTGTGTTCAGGGCTCATGAAAGAGGTGAGGATGAGGACATTTGTGTGTCCACCGTCCTCTGTAAATGTGGACATGAATGGATCCTGCTATATACCACCCTGCAAACAGAAGCACTTTGACTCATTGTAGTTGGGATGGTCCAATTGTTCTTATTCAATGCACAGAAAGAAAAAAAACTAAATGTCTTCTACAAGTAAAAGTCAGTGTTTAGTGTGACCGGTGACAGTCGCCCAAACAATATGAAACATGAAACACCACTAGATTAGAGCAGTACATTGTATAATGTCTGGACAAAATAATTCAAGACATGTAGACTAGTACTAAGAGAGGTCACATTAAATACTTGATGCTATAGAAATTAGATTTTTTTTTTCTGAAATGTTTGCTAATGCTATTTACACATTTCCTGTTAATTCTGGGCACGTCTTTCTGACAAAAGCAAGTTTTTACTTCAAGTGCATTTGCAGTAAAAAAATTTAATCTTGGTGGCAGTAACTCCAACACAACAAAAATACATCTAAAGTGACTCAGATTCTAATTTCCAGTCACTTTTCACATTGAACTTGAGGTATTATAAACCATTAAAACTAAATACTCATCTCATGTCACTGTTCATAGGAGGGACCACTGATCGGCCTTTCCACCAGGTCAGTTCTGGTTCTTGAACTGGTTTCTTGTAGGATTGTTTGAACTCTTGTTTGTTCTTGTAAACCAACACAATCACACTTTAGTTCAAAAGGACACCTACTGTATTTTGAGAACCAGCATTCCAGGTTCCAAACAAATTTTTTGATTGAAATGCTGCTAAGGGTTAAAATGAGCTTTTAGAACCAGAACGGAATGAGATTCTGCACTGGTGGAACTGTGAGTGATGACATAGACAAGTCAGAAGAACATTTTGGAATTTATGGTTTTTATCTGATACTGGAAAAAACCCACCAATTATGATAAAAATGTGAATGTCAGGTCTGAGTATTGGTCTATCCCTGTTCTACTGAAACAGACCTTGGCCCAGAGGACACACACCATGAGATACTGTTAAACCCTAAGCTGATCCCAGATCAACCTGAGCTTTCTCCACTCATGTACAATAGAAGTGGAACATGTCCTAAAAACAGATCCAGGATGTTCATGTGCTGGAAGCATTTTTAACATGCCTCTCTGAGAAATTGAAATGGTGACCAGTGTTTGTTGACAGACATTCAGTTTGTCACTGTGACAACAACAGGGTTCTTTTGTACAGTTTGTTTGATAAGACAGTGATGATGATGGTTTAATGTAAAGTCCAGACAACCGTTTTTTCCATGGGTGAAAACCACTAATGAGTTAGTTTCCACTGCTTGCTGAAGCCCCATGATGTTAAAGTGGTTGATGTGTATCCTCCTCCCTCATCCCTAGATGTTGTTTGTAGCCTTTCTCTAATCTAGCTGAACGTGATAGTACCTGTAGTTTGGTAAATGGATGTTCTACTTTGATTAAAAAAAAATCATAAATACATTGTGGTAAAATGTGGTTTTAAGAGACGTAAGAGTAATGAAAAGGAAAATGTCTTAGTCTGAACCATCCTCCCCGAGTCCCTTTTCCAGAGTAGTTTGTACATGTCAAGTGTATAACGCTGTTCTATGATGGTTTTCCTGATGGTATTTGTATTTCTGTAAACACTTTGGTGATCCTGTCATATCTGGGTTTTATAAACCACAATTATTTTTAAAACTCGATCCTGCCTCTCGACTCTTTTTTTCCCCCTCCCTTTCAGATATTTTAAGTTCCAGGTTCCCCAGGTGCTCTGTTATTACTGGTGACTATCCTCATTATATTCAGGGACTTTGATGCACTAAACAGCGATGACATGCACAAACACATACCGACACACAGTTCTCACACTGCTTGCTGGTGGTTTGAAGGTCTCTGTTTCTGTTCTGCACTGTTTTAGATGTTTTCTACAGCTGTGGCTTTGCATTTCTTAATGTCTGGGGGTTTTCAGAGCGTTCAAAGCAGAGTTTGTCCATGTAAAATGCTGTGTTACATTTACTGCCCTCACCCTGAATTATGGCCAAGTAGACAGTAAGCACAAGACGACATGTAGGGGTTTGGCAGCTCAATCCAAAACAAAAAGAAAAAGTAAAAAAAAAAAAAAGGTTGAGGGACTCATCCAAAAGTGCTGGCACCATCTTGGGATTTAATATAGCAGTTTCTCTCAGTCTGCAGATATGTTCTGTGTGCCAACTCAATGAATCATCCTGAAAAGCCAGAAAATCTTGCTTTTGGCAAACAAGGAAACATCAGTGGAATCAAAAAGCAGCTTTTGAAGAAATTCACCAAATCCTTAAAATCACAAACATCTCTTCCCTTTTTTTATGTTAGTGTTAAACAGTAAAATCACAGATGCAGAAATTTTACCGGATTCACTCCTCATAAGTTATTAGTCACAATAAATCCAGATTAAAATAGGGACATTCATAGATAAAAATGTCTCCCTATGCATTTATTTTTACTGTTTAAACACTGTATGATCCGAGAGCTGTTGTCAAGTCGTTTAGAACCATTTAGAGAGGAAAATCATGAATATTCTCAGATATTTTGAAGAGGCAACAACTGCAGTTCCTTAAAATGGCCACTCAAGGCTCTAAAAGTCAGTCTCATTCAGTTTGTAGTTTAGACTTAAAATAGGAAAAACTATTATTTAGCACAATGCACATATACTGGCCTCTTATTATTCATTATAAAGCACTTATTCTCCATGGCCATATTTTGCAAATATTGGGTAACAGTTCTCCATGACCTCCTGCCAGTCTCTGCTCTAATAGACCAAAACATTTTCTAACTAATGCTCATAAATATACATATATTAACAGTTTAAGGACCTATTGCAACAAGCAACAACTGAATGAAACAGACAGCTTTTTGAATTTTTGATATAAAAATTGAATATTAAAAACAAACAAAAAACTGGCACCTAAAGAGTCAATAAGTAACTTTGTTACAGTCAAAGTTATATGAAAAACCCCTGGTGGAGTCTAGGACTGAAAGATGAAACCAAAACTGAAATATTAGAACCTGTATTTCCTGGTCCACTGGTCTGTGACTCCAAAACTGAGTTCTAACTTTACAGCAGAAGTAAATACGTTTGCAGCCTGCAATGAAAAAAGGTTTTTGTTTTTTTTTAACGATTTTTGTTTACCTCTTTCTCTCTGATAGTTATTTTTTGGAGAATCAGAGGATTCTGTCAAGTTTATCAGGACTTAATTGCCACTTGGCCTGTTAATGTAACAGTGTAGCTCTTGTTAACCTTAATCATCATGTGTATGGTTCTGATCAGTAGTGTTTTTGTCCCGTATGCAAAGTAGACATTACTATCATCACAAACAGTGTTAACATTTATTAAGAAGCCGAATTTACTTGGTGGTTTTTAGCATCAGTGTTAGTTGATATATGTTAGCATTAGCCTGATTGAGTTTCATCCCCAGCTTTTTCTCAGATCCACAAGAGGGGTTTTTTGTAACCAAAACACTGATAGCATAGATTCAGTTCACAAACCAGTGAGTGACAGCATAGCAGCTTCATTCACTAAAGAGTCATTCATTTAGACTGACTGGTACTGATGGACCTGCAAAGCACTTAAATATACTTTATTTACAAATCCTAAGACCAACAGGTGATTAAACACATTCATGTTATGACTCAAGTTATTGGGTTTTTTGTTTTTTTACCTGAAATCCACTGAGTCTTTTGAGCATTAGAAATACGGAGCCACTGCACATGGATACACCTGACCTGTTGGTGGTTTATGTAAAACAATGCCCCAAGTGGTTCTGGAGTTAAGGGGTCTGTTACTTCTACAACCAATAAACAGACCTGGCACTCACCATCTAAGAATGTCACAACTAGGTTGTTTATTCATGATAACTGATACAGGATAAATGTTATACATTCTATTTTAACACTGATATTTTGCTTTTATTTTCAATGTCAGTATGCAAAAAAAGACAATGCAAAGTAAACATTTGGTGAAATCATGAATATGGTACATAATCTGAATGCTTCATCAATATTAAACCAATTAATTTTAAGAACTCCTTGATAACTTGTTTAGCTACAACACAAAAAAGGAGAAATACAAAACAAAATGAAAACATCAAGTTGGCTGACAGCAAACACTGTAGAGAACCACATGATCTTTAGATGTATCAATCAACTCAGAAATGCATATATCAAACACAGGCTCCCTGTTGTGTATATATGCACATACAGTAAGAATGAAATAACTAGTTGTACAGCCTGTACTCATACAAACAGACAAAATGAGGAGAGCAGGATACACATACATACACACGTTTACCAGTATCTCTCCATAGAAACACGCAGAAACCAACCAACAAGCAAAAGGCTCTCTGGCTTTAGAAGCTAAAAAATACAATTTTCTTTAAAAAAAAAAAAAAAAAAAGAAAGAAAAGAAACAGACATTCACATTTCTGAAACAAACTATGATCTTATAAGTTGCCACCTGATCAGACATATCTGTCCATTAGTTTTATCAATCATAGTGCAGTTCATTGAGAAGCTAGAGTGACGATACTGAGCTCCGTTTGTGCCATCACATCGCTTTCACCCGTCGGTCCAGGCCCATTTCGCTCCCATTAATAACTTTGCGGTCCATGTCGGCCGTCATGTCCACGTCGCGCCTCTCCCTGTGCACTCATTCACCGACTCATTGCTCACTGGACTGGTGAAAACAGCCCCAAGTCTGCACTGTGTTCCTTCATCCATGAGTGGAAGTGAATAAGTGAACGTGTGGAGGCCGGTAGAGCAGCTGGACTGCAGCTGTTGGTGTCTGTTTAGTGTATGAATGTCCTGTGCGTCCATGCATTTACCTGTGTGTGTGAAGGTGTGTGTGCGTAGGGCGTGTCCCTCTAAGGCGAGGCAGGGGCTTTGCTACCGCTGTAATGAACTTGGTATCTGTTGACCGTCTGGCCCTTCACCTCGGTCAACAAGCAGGTCGTCTTGCAAGGGATCATGTCCTCCTCTTCTTCACCCATGAGCCAGTTCTGCACAGAGCGCTCAGCTGAAGCTGTGACATGATTGGCCAGCCAGCCCTGGTGCCACTTGTCGAAGCGTTCATGCTGGCTTGCTGCCACTCTGTGCTGTGACTGTGGAGAAAAACAAAATCTGTCAGAGCTTTGTTGACGACACGACCAAACACAATTTAACGAGTGTTGGCTCTGGCTGAAAATTTGCAAGCAGGGTTTGATTTTCTTGACACACTATCACACAAATCCTCCTCATTGACTCTGAAATGCCAAAGGAGAGAACAAGTGAAAATCAGTGTGCGCTGCAGCCTACCTTCCTGGCCTTGACCAGTGCCCCTCGGCGATACATGTAATCCTCCGAGTTCATGACGAACACCATCTTGTGGGTATTGAGTTTGAAGCGACAGTCCAGGCTGCCGGCATTCTCCACGCCCAGCTGCCGGTGCCACTCTCTTCTGCAGCGCATAGCCTCAACCTGTCGCACCTGCCAGCGACGGAAACGACGCAGATTCCTACAAAACATGAGACATGGAACATTATTATCAGATACCAAACCAGGTTAATAAACAGGCTTCTTCCACTTGTACACATTAAATGTGTTGACAGGCATTTTTCTGAGAGGTACATGTGCAAGAGGGTTTACACCAATACAGTCCCAGTGGAACACGCCCCCTCAGTCAGAAGTGAATGGCAAAACATGAAGCGACACAGTTGCATTTAGTAGAGGAAACTATGAAACTGGGACTAAAATGTATGATCATCTACTTCAATGAAAACAGAGTTAACAGTGATCCACTAGTGGACATTGACGTGGCCAGGAATGGGATTTTCTTACATTTACACTACTTCATATCGATGTTGGGGAAATATACAAAGTAAAATCTGAAATCATTCAAGCTTTACTTTCCCTCCTATTAACCAAACTGAAGAACACTGCAAAACACATTCTAACCTACACTTTACATGTATTACATTTATTTTAAGACGTAGTCAACAGTAAAGCTGCTGCTGCTACAGATGAACCAGCTGTTGTTGAGTACATTGTTCAGTCTGTGTCATTAAGACAAGCTGCACTTGGTAACCAACTGCAAACAGCTGGTCATTTTAATCATTAGTTAATAGAATGTTAGCTGAAAGGTGTTTCACAGCTGTATGAACCCGTCTGTTGAAAGTTAACTTACTGGTACAAACTCGTGCTTGTATCAAGTGAACACGAGGGTAATTTCAGCTAAATTACAGAGTGAGCATGTGTGTTTTCATGTCATTCAAGCCAAACGCTGCCACTCAGTGGGTTCAGGTCACTATGAGGTCAAAAGCATATTCTCGTAACCTAGACTGGTACCTAGTTACTATAAGCAGGAGGCTGTTGGCCAGATATTTCACTGTAAAAATTCAGACAACTGAAATTCTGCCATCTTTAAGCAGACCATATTTTCACAGCATAAAAAATATAAACCTCTGCCACTGGATATAATCCAAACACATGCATTAAAGCCGTCCTTCTGAAAGTTCTGATATTTAGATCACTTTTACAATTGTGTCACATATGCACATTTTTTTTTTTAGAGCTAGACAGTGATAAATGCAGACGAGAACAACTTCCAATATGTTGTTCACTGCAGTAAAAAGCAAGTGAAGAAGTTTTTTTTTTTTTTTTAAAGGCCCAATTTTGCTTGTACTATGCACAAAGGGCCGTGTCAGAGTCAACATAAGGGCATGCAGACGCAAACGCATTGTGACGCATCGGCCAAACCATGATGCGTACTTGTGTTTCAAAATGTGTTGTCCATTTTTTTGATACACAACGCAGCGACAAGTGTAAAGCCCTGTAAGGCAACCTTGTTGTGATATAGGGCTCTACAAGTAAAACTGAATTGAATTGAACAGAATACCATACGTCACTGGCGGGGGCAATACGCAAGCAATGTAGTTTAATTTAGTGAGTTCCGGTCAAACATTACGATGGCTGTGTATGTGATTATCCTCCCATGAGTTGGGTGAGTTACCACAGTATTCCTACCCTTAAAATGTCCACTGCAACAATCATCAGAATACACTGTACTTCAATAGCCATTTTGATCTGAATCACCCAGTTTGACATCCGGACTGTACCCGACTCAGAGCTACCCCCTATTGTGTGAGTGATGTATTGCATTTTACATGTTGGCTCACTTGTCTTCAATGTGTTGACTATGAAAGGATATGCGTTGCTTGCGTCATTCACGTTGACTGTGTAGGCAGCCTAAAATGAAAGAGTTCTAAACTTGTATCAAGCGTGTGGACACATTCTCCTGGATTTGTGAGGTTTTGTTTTCTTACCTTGGCAGAAATACAGGTTTGAAGAAGTAACCCTCTGCTTGTGAACACAAACTGGACTCTGTTCCAACAAACTGCTCCATGTAGCTAGACAGACACTGAGGAAGAGGACGTCACTGATCAGTAACAGCAGTGTTTAACTTTAATAACAACCGTCTAGCAGTCTGCGATACAAGGACACATATTCACCTGTACATCCAATGGGTCATCAGCCTGGGCCTCCTCAGTGTCCAGCAGCTCGATGGTCATTGTCACATGGCCCTTGTTTTGGATAAACATCACCTGAGAGACAATAATGCAAAGAGCTCTAAGTAAATTGAATGAAAATGTACTCCACTCTGCAGCATGTGCAGATCAGATTATCATGTGCAATAGTGACAATGGGAAAACTGCAATACAATTATGTGTAAGTGTCAGAGGGTTATAATGTAGTGGACTCTTGTGTAACAGTGACAGAGGGATATGCGTAATGGTCACAGAGGGGTATGTGCAGTATCAGTGTGCAATAGTGATAGAGGGATATGCAATAGCAACAATGGGATATTTATAATATCATGTGGAAGCCTTCATCAGTTATTGTTTGGTGGCTTGCCTTGGTCCCCCTGCTTTTGTCTGTGTGCACTACATGTTGTTGTTTTTCTTTTTGTAAGTCTTAGTTTAGTTATGGTATTATATCATCTGTAAGTTTTTTTTGTTTTTTTACCTGTCAATGGGACTCGAGGTGGAAATTATCCATATGGCTATAATCTCTCGTATTTACGTGTAAATGTTTATTAATACAAACTGTCCCATTTTTAAAATAAATCAATCAGCAGCTATGAGAACACATCCCATTCCTTTTAACAGGTTAAAGCTCAGCTGTATCTGGGATACAGAGGCCTTTGGATCTCACTCAGTCATGGTCGTTTCCATCGTCTTTCCTCTGTTGTTCATAGTCTCACCTTGAAACAGTTCTCCTCAGCCATGACTCTCTCTGCTTTCCACTGGTAGCTCGTCTCCCATGCTGCTCGAACACACTGCGACGATAGGTTTCCTCCTGCTGCCCCCCTCTTCCTCTCAGCCAGGTACAGGTCCACCACCTGCAGACACACCTCATCGCTCACCAGATGCTGCAACTGGACACAAAGAAGTAAAAAGATGTTAGAAAATGACAACACAAACCTGCCCTACAAAACCAGTGTAGTATCTGCAAAAATGCCAAACTGAGAAAAACTGCTTTTTGTGTTTTTCTTTCACCAAGCCTAGGCTTTAAATTACATTTAACTACCAAGTGCATGATCTGTTGGGTTAAAGTGAAGTGATTTCAAGCATATTGTATTTTGACATTCTGGCAAAATTTGGCAGTTTTGTAAGCTATACTGCACTTTGCCTTTGTTTTATTTCATATGTAACACATTAAAGTAAGTGCAGCAACTGAGCAAATTCACTTAGTTTTGATATTAACTGATGGGGCACTTACAACATTTTAAGTCAAGACATACTGCTTGATGCCTTAACAACAGCAAAACCAGTATTTTATAAACATATACATGTAAACTGACAAGAACTCTGGGTACACTGAAGTATTTTAGAGCTTTCTTTTTCAAGCATTACTGCATTGCAGAATACACACTAAAGCCAAAATAACATTTGGCACCCACATACTATGAAATGTATAAAAAAAAAAAACCATACTTGAGGTAATTTCCAAAGGTCATGGGTTTGCTAGCTAATGTGCATCACATTGTAAACTTCAATATTGCTAATGCTTGCTAGATAATATACAACAAACAAAACTGACAACTTTCTTCATGGTGAAACCAAGGCAAACTGCAGTAAGTTTACTTACTGAACTCTGACTTGGTTTCACAGTACATTTTTGCAGATACTGCAAAATAAAAAATGCCCATATCTCTGGGAAATTTAGTAGGAGCCCTTCCAAATTTTAACAGATTGAACAGCAGATAATGGGCTTCTGATTGGTGCAAAAAAAAAAGTTTAAAAAAAATGCAGATACTGCACTTTCCTTTGTAGGGCAGAAATATGGAGGGCAATAGACGGCAGGGATTGAGCTTTGCATACATAAAAACTTGACTGAGAACCTCCACTTCTCTGAAGACAAGATATTAGCCTGATAAAAATTTCTGGAACTATGGACAGAATAGGAGTCTATACAATTCGAAGTAATTCAAGACCTCATGTTACTGCTCCTGTGTCATAAGAGAGAGAAACAGGACATTTCCGTTACAGGGCATTGTGCAGGTTTTTCATCGCTATTCCAGAATGACAGACAATGGTGTTCGGCATATAACCAGCACAAGAACAGTGTAGAAATAAGCCTGGATATACAAGACTATGTTAACTGTATAAATCCTGAAGTAGCCAAGTTGATAGATGTCATCACCAAAGACCAGATAAGATGTGATTTTACTGATCTCACTGCAGGAAAACATGGAAAAAGTGCAGAAAGACAGGCAGAACATTTAAGAGTGAAACAGGATATATAAAAGAGTATCTGCTATTTAAATTACTTTTCCACACAAACATATATACATATTTGCAGTGTAATAGTACATGATATTGATATGATACGGGTGGGTTTTACTATGAACTTTTGTAAAAGCGTTTAACATCCACTAACTTGTTTACAGTCAAACCATATAAGGAAAAGCAAGCAGAGAAGCAGAAAAAGGTTGCAATAAAAAGTTAGTGTTTTGTTCTGGCTGAGGAAAAGAAGTCAGGGCAACGTGTCAGAACCAAAAATTCCACTGTAACACATGACATCAGAGCAGTCTTACCCTGGTTTTACTGATGTCAACAAATACTTGATGACAGAATGAGCACCTTTTGTATTTCTACAAACTAATGTCAAAATATACTGCAATAACTTTGGTCTGAAATACAGTTATTTTGGATGAAAAAGCAGCTAATATTTTGTGGGTGGACCACTAAACCTCACTGTACCCTAAAACAAACCCTTGACTACTGATTTTGATGGCTGCTTACCTGCCGAATGATGTTGTGTATGACCTTGTCAATGGTGAATCCGATGTAGGCATGAATGGTGAACATCTCTCTCAGCGTGTCTTCATATTGTGTAGAGTCCAGGTTCCCATCCAGGAGGCTGCGAACCATGTCAAGAAATGCAGGGTAGTACTCCTCCAACTCCACCTCACCTGTGGAACAACAAAGGAAACATATACAGTTCTTACACATGAGGATGAAGGGGCTTGTCTTTCCTCATGCTTTCACCACGATGTGTGTCCACCTCATGATTATGGCTGATTTAATTATACTTCAGTAATAGCTGGGTGACTACAGAAGACATTGTTGACAAGTGTGATGCTTAATGAGGTTTCTATATTTTACTTTGCCCATGGTGACTGACAGATACATATACAAGTTGTAAATATTACTTATGTGTAATTATTTTCTGTAATAAAATGCCACGAGATGCCACATGTTAATCCTCTGGGAGTGTTTTATGCAGATCTACTTCACATTCTGTTATAAATCACAAAACACTGTTTTACAAAGCTTTGAAATATGATTGTGATAAAACATGTCAGTAGAAGTCAATCTAATGGGGAGAAAAATGAGTTCAGAAACTTGAACTGAATTTCTGGTTGGTCTTCCTTTACGAATGCATAGTGAATGTAAACAAACACCAACTTGTCTAAAAAACATCAGAGGATGGAAAAGAAAATTCCAACAAAGAGTTCAATGAAAAAAAAAAACCAAATACTTTTGACATAAGTTGGCTGGATATTTTTAATACTTCTACAGCACTAAGCAAGCTTCTCAGATACAGGATAAACCTGTGTTTTATACGTTTAAATTAATGATGTTGACAGACAACTTCAAGTTGTGTAAAACTGCCCTGAGTGTATAAAAAGACCTGAGGAATAAAACCAGAGATTTGTACACACATGTATATTGAGATTTTTGTTTTGTAAAGAACCCTTAAAGACCCAGTGCTACTTTTGTGGCAGTTTCCAAATTAAATTTTCTCTCCATTTAATCTTTATTACCATTTATTATATTATCCTCTGTATTTTGTGTTTTTTCAGTGAAACTCAGGTACTGGTTAGAAAAAGTTCAAAGTTGAAGGTTATATCAGAAACAGAGGAAACTGAACAAAGTTACTTTATCAGCAAAAATATTAATAACTGAACATAAAACAAGTGTCTCCATCCACTGTCATTTATCAAACTCCATGGGTTTTACTGGTAAATCAGTGTTATAGAAGATGACGATGTTTTCACATTTACTACGGAGCCTCTGAACATCCAAATGGGTTGTATCTGATGACCATGAAAAGAAGAAAAACTGCATTTTACACCAATTATTTCCATGTATTAATAGGATTAGTGGATCAGAGGTTGTTAAACATTTTAGATCAGTTGATAGTTTTGGTTGTCAGTGGATGTTTGGGTCTTTGAGGGTTAAAATAAGAAGTTGGTACTAGTATTATACTAGTTGGTACTAGTATTATAGTAGTACCAACTTCTTATTTTAACCCTCAAAGAACCATACCGCTGGACTATACTGGTCCAGTATAATACTGGACCAGTATTGAATACAGGCATCTTTACTGGTCTTGGTATTAGAACAAAGCTCGGCCCTAGATGTGACCATTTCAATATGTGCATCCATCATTAGCTGAACTTACTGGGCTGCTTGAGGCGGAGCTCCATGGCGAGGTCACATGCCTTTTCCCTCCGACCCTCCGCCATCAGCAGCCTCTCCCGGCTCTGCTCAGCTCTGTGCTCCAGCAGTTGCCGCTCCGCCTGCCGATACACCCGCAGCAGCCGTGAACACAGCGTCTGGTGCAGCCGCAAAAAGAAATACCAGTTGTTGTTGACGAAGAAGAGGTTGTAAACGCCATCCAGTTCCTTCTGGTGCTCAGCTTCAGGGTCACGCAGGTCCACCTTCTCCCCAGCAGTGCCTGAGCTCATCTCCATCGCTGTAGGTCCGGTAGAGGCTGCAGGCTGGCTGGTGCTGCTGGAAGTGGTGGAGGTCTCAGTGTCTGCAGGTTGGGATGGGCTGCAGCGCCTCCGCCTGGACTCGCCATTCAGCTGCTGCTGGACCTGAGTCTGGTTCTGGGATTGGGACTGGGCAGGCAGCGGTTGAGACAGACCTGTGGCCACTACTGCTCCTGATGCATTAGTAGAATTCCCATTTCCTCCTCCTGTGGCAGCTGCTGCCCCGCCTCCTCCTCTCTCTCCTCCATCCTCAGGCTCCACCTCCTCATCTGTCCATTCTTCAGTGTCACTGAGTTCACCACGACGCGAGAAGAACAGGTCGGGAACAAAGTGCTGAATGATCCGCTTGATGTGGTCCTTGTCATCTTTGTGGATGGTGGGTTGGCGTTTAACGTGGTAGATGATGAGCGAGGCGGCGTCCTCCAGGATCTGCTTGTCCTCGTATGTAAACACCATATGTGGTTCACTGGACGAGGCTGAACCAGATCCATTACGACCCTGTTGGCCAACACCACCCTCCTCTGTGCTCTGCTCCTGACGCTGAAATGAAGAACACTGATTAACACAGGAAAATATGGAACGTGCTGTGACAGGATCACAGGATATATGGTGCTTTCACACAGTTTGACCTAAACCTGGATCATGGTGTGGACCAAACAGCCTCTGGTCACACAAGAACAGGTGGTTTTGGTCCAGATAAAACTAACCATGGTTTGGCATCATAGGTCATTTGGTCAGAAAATTCTAAAACTTACAAATACAACAATAAGAAATAGGCAAAGATGAGCTGAACCAACACCATCCGAATGCCAGACACATATGTCTATAAACCAGTCAACGTCAAGCACAAGGCCATGTAATACATGTAGAGGATGAGGGAAAAACAGATGTATATCATGTTAAGTTGTTTAGTCTACTCTCATAGTAGTGAAAGCAAAACCAACCAAACAAAATGTACACAATGGAAAACCAACATTAACTTGGACTTTCAGATGTGATAAGACTTAAGCAGCTTTTGGGTGACCTCAAAATTTTTACAATAAAAAGGTCATCTCCTTTGTGACAACCACGCCAAATAGGTTGAAATGCAAACACACAGGATTTAAGGCAAAAATATTCAACTACGCTGGACAATTCTTTCCAATATTCTCCAAGTTCAAGTGAACTGTCAGTATTTTTGACACTAATTGTTATGGCAATACGTCCAGATCCCAGTTGGACTAGCCCTGCATTTACAGATTAATATCATATTATACTTCTAATAACATTTTTATTTACTGAAGTTGGCAGACAGGAAGAGATGTTTTCTTTGTACCTCATCATAGACACTCTCAATCTCATTGAGGAGGCTCTTGGAGCGCAGAGCTTTCATGTCATTCTGTTTAAAGTTCACTCCTTGGTGGTCGAGTGACTTCAGGTAGGCCTTCTCATACTGTTCCCTCCAGATCTTATTGAAGCCCTGTTGGGCCTCCCTCCATTCTTCCTCCTTGGCTTTCAACCTGCAAAAGATACACACTTAATGTACTGTACTAGGAATGCAATATACTTTGATGATGTGGAAGTTTGAGCAAAAAGGAAAGTAGTTGCAAAAGCAACTCTACAGATTTTGAAATTGATTTCTTACATTATCTTTCCACATGTATGAGACATTTCCAGTTCATTAAATATACAAACAATTTTTTAAAAACAGCTGTTACAGTTGCTGTTAAGGTTCATCCAGACATTGTAAAACACAGATGCCTAGGATGTCTGTATCAGCACCTCAGACAAATTAATTTGAAATCAATACAGAAAGCATCAAACCTAAAATGAAATTCCCAGACCTAATGGAAGCAGCTGTTCCCCAGTTGACTTCCTCAGCGAGTTTTGTCTTTCAGCTTTTTGGAAGTTGTCTGAACTTGCCACTTTGTACACAGATCATACTAATGGTCCAGAAGAATGAGAGCTTATCATTTTTATGGGAAACCCTGACCATTAGCAAATAATGAATAAGACAAAAACTCAAAATACACATTCAACAGATTTTCTGATTATATCTGTCATTTTAAGCATATTATTTTAACCTACTTGGTATTCTATTGATAACCATTCCCATCATGACACCATGATGTTACTCATCAGATAATTTATATTTTATTACAACTTTATGGAAACATGTTTGTACTATGAACATCAATGTATCTAAACAGAGTGATGGTAACACATATTGCCCAATGGACTTCCTCTGCAGGTCTGTAGGCCTTCAATACTTGACGTGGAAAAGTGTTTTTTGTTTTTTTTTATGCCATTAAGGATTTCAACCAGTAAAATAAGAGGAACTGTACATGTTAGAGAGAATCTACTCAGTAATTTGTCATGTCAAATTTGACCAAATAAAATTTTAAATCCATTAAAATCAATGGAATAATTTAATTTCTTTCATCAAATGTTTCATTGGTGTGTTTCCAACCAGACGCTTTAAGTAGAAACTAGGAAAAAAAACAAATACAAATGTTTACATTTGGTAGAGGTGCAAATACTCTATCAATAAAAGGTAAATGTCAAGGTAAAGAAAGGTTAACTTGCTTGATTGTCCGTGTAGGGAAATTCAGTCTCTGCATTTTACTCATCCTGATACACATACAGAACCTCTCATTAGCAGTAGCACGTTAGTGTCAGTGAGCTGCCATTGAAGGCACTCGGTGACCAATTCCAGATCTTCATCAGCACTATGATCAGGGGCACCAACAGGAGAATTAACCTATGTGTACATGTTTTAATGAGGAGAAATGGTAGGAGCCAGAGGAAACCTGCCTGATGTAGAGAGAACAGACTCCAGTCCAGCTGAGAATCCAGAACTTTCCAGCTGTGAGGTGGAAGTGCTAACCACTTCAATATCATGCAGAATATGTGCAGCAGAACTTAATTTAGCAAATAATTATATGTGGATTAATAAGGAGAGTGAATTCACACTAGAAACAAATAATTAATTAGAAACAGCACTGTCAATGACCTTCAGGTTTTCCTTTAAAAAAAACAAAAAACAAAAAAAAATACTAAATTTTCCATCAAAAGGAAATCTGCCTGCTGGTAGAGTAATGTAGATAAAACTACAGCCATTACCTCTTGAGGACCACAGGCACAGCGGTGGCAGGACTCCTCTTCAGTCCCTCGATGATCTCAGGGGCCTTGTCACCATAGATACGATACACAGCGCGGCGCTGGATGACCTCAGAGGTCCCACCCAGACAGTCATCTAATCTGAATCTGTCCTGGTCCTCAGGTGACAGCCGCAAAAGCTTCTTCTGGACGCTCTCTAGCACCCTGATGGTAGCTAGGTTTGTCTCCAGAACCACATCCAACTAGAGTCACAGCAATGACACAAAGTATTCAGCAGACCAGATCTACACCTGAGGACAGTATGGAGTACAACTGAACTCCTACTTCATAAAGGGAAAAAAACAAACGTTGTGAAAAGTGTAATATTTACAAAAATGTCTCCTCACAGGAAGCATAAACAAGACTGCATGGACGTGTTACCTCAAAGCGTTCATCCTCACAGCGGTGCAGCTGTTCCTCATACGGGGTCTTCTTTGAGCTGACGAAAGTAGAGTCCTCTGACCATGATGGAAATGACACCCAGGTATCATTCAGCACCTGCACACACAAACACATCAACAGGACTATCAACAGGAAATTAATGTCTCCAAAAATGATGAGTTAAGTGTACTTCAGCATATTCCCAGTTCTAATGCTCAGTCGTGTACCTCCTTGCACAGAGCCGTGCGTCCACTGCATTTGGGCTGCTGGTAGGTCTTAGGCAGTGCTCTGTAGCTGGATCCCAGGCGTTTGCAGGAGGCATAATCCACCTCCCTGCTCCCTCCCCCCTCCATGTAACGATCCGACAGCCCTGACACAGCATGAGAGAGCTCTTTGTCCCCCAGAAATGACTTGAACTGTGTGTACAGTTCAGGAAACTTCCTGCAAGGAGATAGAATCATGAATGACAGAGTCAGAGGAAACACCATGTGACTTTTAGCAGTTATATTCATCACCGCAAAGCTGCTCAAGTCACATTTAAAGGTTATGTCAATGAAATGTGGCTATATATGCACTAATGGTTAAATTATAGAACACCTCCAATTTCTCTGATTGGAAAGACCTGCAATTTTCTGTTCATTTGTAAATTTTTTTATATCAATATAATACTTCCTGCAATGCAATTTCATCCAAGTAATGCTTCAGACAGTGTAGTTACACAAGGTTGACTTTGGTTAAAATGTTTTGCAAATTTTAATAGAGATGTCAGAAAATCAAAAAGAAGATAAAGCTAATTTAAGTGAGATTCTATCCACTACTGTTATGTGAACATTAAGAACTGATACTTCAACATTATGATGATTTAAACCAGTGGTGGCAAACTCATTTAAATTCAGGGGCCACATACATCCTAATATGATCTCAAACCAGTAAAATACCAGCATAATAGCCTATAAATAATGACTAAAAATTTTTCTCTTTGTTTTAGTAAAAAAAAAGTAACATTTAATTATGAAATTGTTTACATTTTCACACTAACTACACAACAAAATGTTAAAAACAAGAAAAAACTGAAATTTCTCAGGAAAAATAAGTGCAATTTTAACAATATTATGCAAACAAAACATTTAGAAACACGCATAATATTATTAAAATGTTGGAGTTTTGAAATAAAATGACTGATACCCTTAACTGTAAATATCCACCGTGTAATTTTAGCATTTCGCAAAATCATCCTGTGGGTGAGATTGGCACCTTTGGTGGGCTGGTTTTGGCCTGTGGGCCAAATGTTCGACACCTCTGGTTTAAACATTTGCCAATCAGATAGTGATTCACATTACAACATACTGCTATAATATCAGCTGCTGACAGACATAAGAGGAACACAATGTTTGTCAAACACCTGAAACTGGCCTTAGCATCTGCCTCCTGAGCTGCTGATGTGGATCATACAATGTTGTTTCAAACTTTTCCACAGTTGATCGATGCCTTTGTCTAACACTTATTTTCCATCTAATATGACCTTTCTGTTTGTTACTTGTATTAATTCAGTGAACACCCATTCACATATATTATCTGTTCTCCTTGCACATATTGGCGTTTACCTTTAATGGTACACACCGACTGTGGTCCACTCAACCAACGTAAAAAACTTTTTTCTTCAAATGTCTTTTAAAAAGTGTAAATAAAAATGGCTTGATAAAACATTACTTATGAACCCTCTGTATGTATCAAAGCACTGTTAGAACAGGCAGTAGTATTCACTAAACATCAGCTGTGGAAACTGTCAACTTCTGAGGCTGATTTTCCTTCCACTGCTGCAGTGACCTCCATGTGAAAACAATACTTGTCACTTAATGAAGACCATTTAAGTGTAGAAGTGACATTATCATTTTTTCTAAATCTAAATTTTTAAGCCATAGCTTCAGACCACTGGAGGTATTTTTGCACAGCATTACACAGAAGTACAATTCTGGTATCCTGATGCTGAAAACAAGAAAATAAACAAGGAAATTAACCAATAAAACCAAAAATGTAGATGTTGTAAAACTTTGGAGAAGAAATCTACAACAATCTGAGAAATATCTTATAGTTTAATACCATCAACAATATCAACAATTAACAAATGTCATAATATCTCTTTTACAACTGCAGGACCTGTATTTATTCATTCATTATCTTTTCATCCACTCACCCCAGGAACGGAGTAACCAGCTGTAGCAGCTCAGCTCCTGAAACAACCTCCTGGTTAAACAAGGCAATGCAGCGCAGGAAGTTCTCATACACCTCCTGGCTTTTAAACAGGCGACGGACCTAAATGAGGTGTGTGAGGATGAAGAAATGAGAACTACAGGTATCAAGAGGAATAAAGATTACAGAGGCAGTAATTAGGAAAAAGTAGGAGGAGCAGAGATCAGATCAGAGGGAAGAAAGAAATCCAACCCCACAGCTGTGGAAAACATCAACTCACCTTATCAAAAAAGGAGAATTCACGTAGGACTCCATGTTTACCAACTGAAGCAAAGGACTGATCTTTGGTACAGGAATACTTCATCTTTTTCTAAATTTGCAAAACAAGGAGAAAAATCAATACCTAACAATGTGTACATTTACATGTGAGTGCAGCATTTTAACTGCACATATTAAGCTTTTTCAGCTCAAGGATGTGTGTACATTATTGGTTCAGTCATTTTTCACTGACTGTGACCACAGTACCTTGAGTAGTGGGGACATGTGCTGCAGTAGTATGGGCCTGGGCCTCTTTTTATTCTGTTTGGTTATTGTGTCCTCTTCCTCTGGTCTCTTCAGCTGTTCTTTTGTTCCAGTCAGTGAGCTCCCTGTGAACTAGAAATACAAGGGAAAGTTGGTTTGAGACTGGATTATATTTCTGTGAACCATCCATAACATTTTAACATTTTATAAACTCAGGCTTTCATTATGTTAAAATAGTGCTTAAATGTATAAATGTACGTGTTCTTCAGCCTCTCTTTAAATACATCAGAAATTAAAGAGCTGAAGCAGATGTACCAGAGCAGCTTCATTGTAAAAAATGAAAGGAAAAAAAAAAAGAGCAAAAGATTCTACTGAAATTTTTGCTTGCGGAGATTTTTTTTTTATTAGAGGCAAAGCTCAAAAATTAGCTACCATCATTTGCCATTGTCTGCCCAAAGTTTTTGGGCTACATGTAAACAAATACATTTCTGTTTTAACCAACACGTAACTTTTGCTCTGTTTACACCACCATTACTGCAGCATCGTAAGCTGTATAAGTGGAAACTCTGTTGACCCTGTGTTAGTTAGAACTCTAACGTGGACCGACAAACACAGAGTTTTGGAAACATGACATAGATGCCTGCATTTGCTGCCCCCAGATTTGTCATCATCTGTCACGTGATCATTTCAGGAAGGGGAAAAAAAAAAAAGTGTCAGCCATCACTCCTAGCCATTAATTTAACATGGATACTGAACTACATGCTTCTATCCCATGATTTCTTCTACTCATGCAATGCAAAAGTTGTTTCAGGCAGAATGTCAAGAAATTAAACCTGGAACTTTGCTAAAACCTTTGTTTTTGTATTAAAACAGTTTTTACAGCAGCATATTACCACATGTTACCATTTCATTTATTACAATTGATTAATCCATTTGAATTTGGCTGTATGATATATAGCTGTCTACACCTCATTCCAATTATTTTTTACATTGATGAGGACGCTTTTAGGGATGGGGATGCTCATTAGCATTAACTACAAACACTACTTAATGTAGTGAAGAACTACAGATATGTGTTTTCTGTTTATTATACTGAATCTGTTCCAATCAAATATGCCACAAATGAATAATGGCTGATCAATCGTTTCTCAATAACTGTTTTTATAGAATGGAGTACAACTTTGGAATTCATATCCATAAAGGAAATGACCAATATGACATTTCTGAGGGGTAAAGGTTCATAATTATAACCCTGAACAGCGTTTTGGGGATAATATGTTTTTGGTCTGACCGCCGCCGGATATCCTTGGTATGAACGCGATAGCTTGAAAAACATTTGGTTTACAAATTCCATATTTTCCATATCAATGAATACCATGGAGAGGAAGAACTGATTCGATTTTAGACGATTTACCATTTCTAGATTGCCCACAAGGGGCCACTCAAAAGTTTAAAATCACTAAACACTCTTTTGTTCATAT
>JAPQRP010000020.1:34854456-34871744 GCA_037367295.1 Apogon hyalosoma
ATCCAATTCTCCCTTTGTGCAGTAATCTACACCTGGCTTTACTGCCTCCGTCCACAATAATAGACATTATATAGACTCAATGTCACCTGAAATTAATATTTATTTGCAACATAGAATAGCAAACTATTACATGATCAAAAACAAATTAATTTTAGCAAAAAAAAGTCTCTGTTTTGAATGTCTGGGGTCATGAGAAATTTGTGATGTTAAAATGGGGTCACAAGTTAAAAAAAGGTTGGGAACCACTGTTCTAAAGACTTGCAAAGTGAAATAAATAGGCTTATGGATAACTCAAAATGCCCTTAAATAGCCCTCCCTATTTCTGCATAGCATAAACTAATCACCAAATATGTAGAACAATGAAGGGATCAGAAATGCAAAGTGAAGGGACTGTAGCTCAAAAATAGCCATAAATTGCTACAACATGTGATTGAGAAGTTAAAAACTCAAGCACCACAATTATAAGGAAAACTCAAATAATTTTTGTTCATTGTAAGTTCATATTGCAAACAAATTCAATATCAATGAATATACAGTCAGAGGTTAGTTAGGGAAAACATACATCCGCCGTTAGATTTGTCACAGCTTGATACAGGTAACAAAAACTTTAAGCGACTGACTGGGATCCTGAACTAGCAAAATATGTGTGTGTAACACTCACACACTAGGCTTTTAGCTTCCCCAATCACATTCCTGACAAAACACATCTGTCTGGCACAAGAAAATCTCCCTCATAAAAAGTCACTGGCATTTAGTTTCTAAATTGTACTGTAATAATAGAAAAAAACAACAACAACAAAGAAATGTGGAATTTTCTCATTTAGTTACTTAACCTAAATTAAGACTGAATCATAAACTCAAGGATACAGAGGTGAGTTTGAGTCACAACATACAACGCACTATCAGCTTATGATTCCGTTGGGGTTTTTTTTGTGTTTTTTTTTTTTTTTTAAATTCGCATTGTAAAAAAATGTATTACATTCTCTGGAAATGTTTGTCACCACTTGCAGTGCACTTTAAACTGTCTATGCAAGCCATTATCACATCCCTGAATTCCAACCAAAAGACAGCACTCAACTGAAGTGTAGTACAAAAAAAAAAACACACCTTTTCAATCTTTACAAATGTAAAAGCCCAGCTGTGTTAAATGAACATTACTTTTAACACACTATGCGTTTGTCACAATGAACTCTCCTCACATGTTTAATTCTCATTAAATCCTAATTTGAGTTAATAAAAACAAGTCCAGGTCTTGTAGGTGTGCACATTACCTGTGCAGAGAACGGAGATTGGAGGAAAGCCATCCCATTTTTAGGCACCTCTATCCGATACCCTGGTGGTAGGAAGGCATTGAAGCCCAAGACCAGGTCTGGGTGTCCGTGGAAGAGCTGCGACACGCGGTTTATCACCCCTGGTGTGTCAATGCTATGAACAGGCACAAAAAGACATTACATTGTTGTGGTTTACATCAAACAGCAGTTCTTTAGCCATGTGTTCCAGCAGCATCTTCAATACATTCAGCCATGCACTTAAATTTAAAGAAAGTGGCTTAAATTGTGTGCTCAGCAATGTGTGAAGCCCATAAAACTCTCACTGTAGGCATGGGAAGGTAGAGTGTGTCTTTTGGAATTACTGAATTTACCATTTAGACCTTAAAAATCCAGAACTACTTTTGTGTCAACTTCCAAATGAAGTGTTCCTTTAAATGTAAGCTTTATTCAGCAATTTATCACCATTGATTTTAATATTATCTTCTGCATTTTGCATTTTTCAGTGTAAATCAGGTATTTTTCTATATTTAATTAATTGATCATGTAGACGTTCATAAAAAGGTCAGAGTAAATTTAAAGGTTATTATATGAAAACAGATAACTGAAAGACAGGTTTGGCTTTTTTTTTTTTTTTTACAGAAAAATACATCATTAACTAAACATAAAAATAACAGTCTCTATTCACTGTCATTTAACAAATTCCATGGGTTTTAAAGGTGAATGAACGCTGTAGAAAATGACAGTGTCTACATTCACTACGGAGCCCCTGAACATCCAAATGAGTCATATCTGATGACCATGAAAAGTTGACAAACTGCATTTTATACCATTTTATATCAATGTATTGATAGGATTAGTGGTTCAATGGTTAGATCAGTGGATGCTTTAAATCGATGATGGATATTTGGGTCTTTGAGGGTTGAGTGTGTGTCTCATACACTCTAATACATACCTCTGTGACTTGAACTCTTTCATGATGTCGAGAAACTTGTTGTATATTCCAGGATCATTTGCAAAGCGAATCTTGACTTGGTCCAGATATGACAAAGCATCTTCAACCTAAACAATGGAGAAAAAAGATTATAGTCATCATAATTGCACAGACAGCTTCACCTGATTCTCCCCTTTGTGTGTTAAGCTTTAATGGATGTTCCTGGGGTAGGTCTGTGCTCAGAGGTCAAGGCAGCTCTGACAACACTGCACTTTGTCAGGACACAGCCTGTCTACACACCAGTGCTAAACTGTTTCCCTTTTATAATTAGCGAAACATGGTAATACTCCTCTCACATTACAAGCACCCATACTAACAAAGACTTATGTTTAACTACACCTGAAATTCCTCTAAACTGTTCGTAGACATGTTAGGACGTGATGATTGGGGAATATTTGCTTATATCCCATTGCTCAGCTTTAGTGCTATATCAACAAATGCACTAACGGTCGTTAGCTGTACAGTCTGTTCAAGTACAGATATAAATAAATAAAACCAACACCAAGCAGCTTTTGTTCACTAGAACACAGCTCGCTTTATTTATAACATTAACACTAGGTTTCAATACAAAAATACCAGAGAGAGCATTTTCATAAGTCTATGGTAAAGGGGGGGTTTGTGGCTAACGCTAGCCCACAGCCAGTCAACTGGCGATAATAACTCCACTACACTTACAACACCGAATGTTACCCACGGACACGTTTATACAACACGGTTAAATACAGCTAGTCCCTGACCTATGGCACCGTGTCGGCCAAAAAAGCACAAAGATACGACTGGAGACACGACGATAAACAAATATGTAATGAAGCTGCTAATGAACAGAAATAGCCGTTGTTGGCTAGCCTGGCTGACGTCCTCCACTTTGTTCACGGAGGCTGAAAAACGAACAAGGAGGAACTTCCCACAACCGAGGTTTGAGTTAACGTTTGCTCCAGTGCCTGTTATTGACACCGTAAATAAGAAACTAGCACTAACTGAGCCACTCGACTGTCGCACAGACATTCATTAATGAAACCCTGCGTCCACGTCTAACCTTAAATTTCAATGTTCGGCTGTTGAGCACTGAATTACTTTTAATAGGCCAGAGAGCTAACTAATGCTAGCCACCGTCCCTTTCAGTACTAGAGGAGAAAGAGGAATGCCTGAAATCCAATGCAATGATCAGGCGAACAAAATGGTTCTGACTCTGAGGGACTTTTCCCTTGTCGTGTCCGTTGTCTTACCTTCAGCTTCTGGAAGTGCTGCTGCTGCACTTGCTTTTGTGTTATAACGTAAGGCTTGTCTTGAATTTGGTTTATTTGCTTGGCGGTGCTATGCGCCTGAATCTTCGCCATTATCCCGGCGATAGGAGGCTTGGAAGCCACTACCACAACTTAAGAGGGAAGCTTCGGTATACCTCCAGTTGTTGGCTAGCCGACAAACGTTCCTCTCGGTCGGGAAGCCAGCCTGCCAGCAAGCAACCCTACTTTGCCTCGCTGGACAGTCTCGGCTCAACGCAAAAGGACGGAAAACCCAGCAGGGACGAGTGTGATGACAGACAAGCGACTACTCACGACGACTTGGATTCAACATTGCCATCGAAATAAACAAGCCGATGGAAGAAGCCTCGGAAAATAAGCCTAGGGACAATGGTTGCCGTTTATCGTATTTAAAATAACTATTGCCTGTCTCTTTAAATTCGGCGGCAGCGGTCTGTCTTGGCGTCCGGAAGCCAGAGTAGGAGTGAAAATGAAAAAAAGAGGTGAAAAATTGCACTGCGCAGTCGCAAAGATGGGAGGAGCTGAGTTCACAAGAATCAGATTGCTCCACTCCCCCTTCACTGCTACAAAGGAACTATGTTACTCCATGCAAAACGATAGCTACATACTCCTCACACTGACTGTACCCATAACTTCAAGATCACCATTGATAGAGGCCAGTCAAAACTCAGACATCTGCACCTATTACAGGAACAGGGGCATCAAGCTGCATCAACCATTCAACAATTACACAATCAGCTTTACAACTTACTGTCGTTTAGAGCTACAGGTATCAATTATTTTTGTAAAATCGATTAATTTGTCGATTGTCTTTGTCGATTAAACAATTATTTGAACAGGTGAAAAAGTAGCAAAAGTGTGAAAAAGACATGTCTGAAAATGATAACTTGCCCTTTACTCCAACACCAGCTGTACCATAAAATGAAGAAAAAGGGATATATAAAAAAAATATCTATATATAAACGATAACAGTATAAAAGTATATATCAAACTATCTAGACATGGACAACAGACAAGTCAAATGATCTAAACAGTATGTGGACTGCAGTCTTCAACAAATTTGTATCAAACTTACTAACAACTTAAGATGAAACTAAAATACAATCATAGAACTCTGTGTTGATTCTGGAAATGAAGTTTCGATTCAGGAAAATTGTAATCAAATTATTTTTTGTTTTTCTTTTTTTTTTTTTTTCTTCAATGAATCCTTTCAGCTCTACTGTCATTTTTACTGCATTTCAGTAAAGACAGACAAAGATTTGGGATTTAAAGTGATTTATTAGTAGTACAGCATTTTTTTTAATACAACAAAATATCCTGGGGTGTAATGACAAATAAAAGGTTAGACAAGAAAACATAATGGTTTGATTCTTCCCACCACCTCTTTACAGCATTAACAGAGCATTTCCTGTTCATTACAGCCTGGCCCTGTTATTACTGACAGATGCTGATGATGATCACCTCTATATGTGTAAAAACATTCTAAAAGGCTTTGGCAGCCAGTTTCCACCGCTGTAACCACTGTTGAAAAGTCAGACCTCCCTTCCTGGTCTCGGGTAGTACATGCTGAGCTGGTTGATCCCACCTAAATGTGCAAACACAAAAAAAGTAGAGCATTAATAAGCGATACTAGAGTTTACATTTATACCTGAAATCAGAGTTTTCTCTACAGTCAAACTTCACACAGTACCTGAAGCCTGAACCCTGAAATGAAGGAAACTGAGTTTTCCGTTTCACAGACAGAGGCAACTTAAGCTCTCGGTCAGTTACTGTAGTAACACTGAGAAAAACCTGGTCCCGACCAGGTTAAGTTCATAGTGAAACCCTGAGTTTCTCTTTGTCTCTGCCCTCTTTCAGCCAGTGTTTGATTTCCTCATTCATTCAGTCAGTAGGCGAGTTTCCGCATAACATAGTTCAGCAATTGTTATTAAAAAAAAAAAAAAAAATCAGTCAGTAGGCCTAAATTAGAAGTCCATTAGACACAGTAGGTGAAGACTGTTTTCACTAACATGTCCTTTTGACAACAATCCCATGGATGAAGGTGCAGCATTAGTGCGCAGAGAATTAAATATTCGTCGGGAGATGGTTTTCAGACTGCGCATAGACGTTCTATCATTTCCAGACAGTTATCTTTTTACACTGCAAAAATCTAAATCTTACAAGAGTATTTTTCTCATTTCTAGTCCAAATACCTCATCACACTTAAAATAAAACATAATCACCTAAAGAGTAACTTTTCAGTGATATAAGAACTGGTTTTTAGACAATAGATCTGATTTCAAGAAATCCTACCAAGACAATTTTCACTTGTTTCACTGGCAGATTTTTTATTTTTTGCTTAATTCAAACTAGACAAAACTAGCTGTCAGACACGATGGCTAGGGGTATATCCCTGACCACACCCAATCCTTAACCAGACAGCTATGATGTCATGACGCGAGGCATCCCTAGGTCATGACCTTTCATTTGCACTTGATTTGAAGTCAATCCGACAAATAGTTCCAGAGATATGAACAAAGGAGTGTTTAGGGATTTTAAACTTTTGAGCAGCCCCTTGTGGCCAATCTAGAAATGGTAAATCATCCAAAATCAAATCAGTTCTTCTTCTCCATGATCTTGATTGATATGGAAAATTTGGAATTTCTAAACCCAATATTTTTCTAATTATTGCGTTAACATGAGGGATATCCGGCGGCAGTCGGAACAAAAACATAATATATAAACTGTGTTTGGGGATATAATTATCAAATTATGTGTTTATCAAATGATCTTGGTAAGATTTCTAGAGGTAAGATTTTCAAGATCTATTGTCTAAAAATCAGTTCTTATATCTCACTGAAAAGTTACTCTTTAGGTGATTATGTCTTATTTTAAGTGTGATGAGCTATTTGGACTAGAAATGAGACAAATACACTAGGTCAGATTTAGATTTTTTCCAGAGCGAGCAGTACAGTTTCCTGTCACAGTCCATCATCTACATACACAACTTAATCCATCCTTATATTTGTAACATACTCTCACATCCCAGCACATATTGTGTGTTGCGCTGCGTTTCTTTGCAAATGGGAGTTTTTTTGTATAATGTCAGAGATGCAGAGCACTTAAGTAAGACAACTGTATGCAGGATGGTCAGAGACACTATATGGCATAATCACTTAGAGATTAAGTTACCATCATCACCACCACAGCAGTCAAAGATATAATACACATTTCATTTGGTCTTTATTTCCTACAAACACCAGAGCTAGTTTAGTTAATGTTCCATTAGTTAATATAATTCACATCATTCGCCTGTGACCAGGCACCCACCTCTAACTTGTGTTCTAGTATTTCAGTTTCTAAATCTGCCGGTCCAGGTATTGCATTTCTTTGTCAGTTTTTTTGGATTTTTTTCAACAGGTGAATTTTGCAAATCTCTTTTACTGGTAACTGGAAATACATGAGGACATTAAATTATACAGTTGCACTTCTTTCTAAAACCATGTTCAAACTCGCCGTATGAGTGCATTCAGATGTCCATTTCTAGTGGGGTGAAAAACGCAGCCCTCCACTTCCCTGTTGTCATGGTCGAATCGGGGCGCCATTGATGCTGTCTTTTTATAGCTGTGGTGCACACGCTTCACTCCAGGTGAAACTACTCTGAGTTGATCAAACTAACTCAAATTGGCTGTTCTGGAACCGAAAACTCAGAGTTTCCTATCTCAGAGTAGATCAACTCAGAGTTAGACTCAGAGTTTATTGAACCTGCTTTGTGAAATGGACCTCTGGTCACACTAGGAATATTATTTGTTTATAATCACATTTTAGATTTACTTCAAGCAAGATGTGTTAATAGTAGGGCATTAGTGACTTCAGATTTTTTCAGATCAACTTATTTGTCAATAAAGTCAAAGTTGACTCGACTAGTCGTATGATGGCGTCATCACACTGACAGTGGAGGAACAACACAGACACACAGCTGTTCAACAATGAGCAACTTGTACCAATGTTCACTGTAACATTTACAATGTACAGTAAACAGCAGAATAAAAAACCTGCAAGACTCGAGCATCAACAGTCCTTCTCAGACATTTAACCAAAACAAAGCATAGGCTAACACCTTACATTTTCTTTTAAATTTAAATGGACAACATAAAGTGGGAAACCGTTACGACAGCAGCAGCCAAAACGCACAGCATGTGTGAGAAAAGAGCACATTGTCTTCATGAAATAAATGGAGAATAATCAAAACACTGGCTGTCCAAATTATTACTCAATATTGGTTGTGCTTGCATGGTTCACAGACCATTACTTAGATGATAGTTTTTCTCGATCACAATCAGTTTAGTAATCCTACTCTGAGTCATCTTACCTTCAGTCTTGGCCTTTCACTAGTAATGCGTGGGTCGGGTTTTTGTTTTCCAGCCCGGTTTTGTGGAATTATGTGACCCACCCCACAAATAAAGTAACATTTTTAGGACCCGCACCAACCTAACCCAGGTTCACTGATCCGCATATCACTACCTTTGTGCTCTATGTTTTCATGTAGAAAGATGAGAGTATGGATGTGCTGAATAAAGGCTCGCACGCTGTCAGATGATGGAAGGGAAAGAGAGAATAACACACAACTAGTCAACTCCTCCAAAGTAATATCAACTTGTGCCACACACGTCAATGTGCTGACAAACCGACTTTTCAGTTAATGCCCTAGTTCATAGTGACTTTTGTTCTTATAAATTTTACTGTTACATTCACATTACCTAAGGCATAGGTTAGTCCTACAACACCCCACCATAAACACAGCACCTAAGGCCCATGGAACTCTGCCTCAAGACCCTCAGGCTCTTGGTTGCATACATATAGCCAACTGTTTTGCATAGTATGTTATTAATGAAGCTATCTATAACACTTATTTGGAATATAAAATCAAAATCCACAAGACATCAATTGTATTTTGCAATTGGGCACAAAAAATTACTGTTCACCTCTTATTTTTATTTAACCAAGCAAGAAAGATTAAGAAAACATGTTTATTTACAACTGTGGCCTGACACATTTGAGCTGATAACTAAGAGAACTGCTGCTGAGAAACAGATCAATGTTAAGGACTTGTGACTTGAGTGGTTTTATACTAGCTTTTTCTCTTTGAAGTCAGTGTTTTAGATTTAAACAGGAGACAGTTCAGAATCTGCTTCTGCTGAATGTCTTAACCTCCTTAAATGTGAACTTTTATTATATCCTCGAATGCAGTGTTGGAGATATTATGTTTTTGGTCCAACTGCTGCTGCCAGCAGGGCCGGCGAAGCTGGCAGCAGCCTGCACATTAACACGATAACTTGAAAAATACTGGGTTTACAAATTCCAAATTTTCCACATCAATCAATATCATGGAGAGGAAGAACTGATTCGATTTTGGATGATTTGCCATTTCTAGATTGCCCACAAGGGGCCACTCAAAAGTTTAAAATCACTAAACACTCTTTTGTTCATATCTCTGGAACTATTTGTCGGATTGACTTCAAATCAAGTGCAAATGAAAGGTCATGACCTGGGGATGCCTCGCGTCATGACATCATAGCTGTCTGGTTCAAAATCTGGCCACCAGGTGGCACTTTATGACTGAAAATTCACCATTTTAGCCATATCTTTGGAACTATTTGTCCTATTCATCTCAAACTAAGTGCAAATGAAAGGTAATCATCTCAGCAAGTGTTATGTGATGATGATATACCTGTGTGGTCCCAATTCTGCCACCAGGTGGAGCTTCATTACATAAAAATCACCATTTTCACCATATCTTTGAAACGATTTGTCCTAATGACCTCAAATCAAGTGGAAATGAAAGGTAATGATCTCAGCATGTGTTATGTCATGATGCTATGCCTGTATGGTTCCACATTTTGCCACTAGGTGGAGCTTCATGACTGAAAGATTATCGTTTGTGCCATCCTTCGTGTTAACGTGATAACTTGAAAAATATTTGGTTTAGAAATTCCATGTTTTCCATGTCAATGAATATCATGGAGAGGAAAAACTGATTCGATTTTGGAAGATTTACCATTTCTAGATTGCCCACAAGGGGCCGCTCAAAAGTTTAAGGCAAGACACGGCAGGCAAAAACATCAGTTTTTCAAGCAGTGGTCAATTTTGAGATTTTGGGCTAATTCACTCCTTCAGCATGTGTTCTTTCAAGCTGCTATAAAGAAAACATTGAAAATATACATTAAGATGTTTATTTCATTACAGTTTGTTCATTTGCTACAGTAAATTTCTCCTGATTTACCAAAAAGTTAGCATTCCAAACCGACGTACTGTCTTTCATCTGTTCACTGAACCCTGACATGCCTGGTATCATTGGAAAGCTCTGAGTCTCGTGCACAACGCTATGTAAACCAAATAAGGACATTTCCTTTCTATCGGGAAACAATCATGAATGTCCAAGGGGGGATTTAATGCTAATGATGAATCCTCATTGGCTACTGCTGGATTCAGCTAATGTGATTCGCTCAGACATGTCACGTGATACACTTCCACGTTAGCTTCTGCGGGATGTCTGAAAATGCTCCAAACTCCACGACATTCAGGGAAAACAAAGCAGCAATTACATCTTGCAAGATGTGAAAAGGGAAATCAATCTATTGGATGAACTGAAAAAGCAGCAGGAAGCAGCACATCTGACTGTAAGCTACCATTGGGAAACTGGGAGGGCTGATAATGCATGTCGCACGTCTCAGTGAACTGATGCATGATTTCTTATTCCCTAATTGTGCTGTGTCTGGTCTATTTCTAAACACTGATCCTTTAGAAAGACTTTAAAATGCTGTGACATCTACTGTTGGCCTGGTTCTGGGTCCATATTAATATTATAAAGCTGTGACATCTACTCTTGGTCTGGTTCTGGGTCCATCCAACTGTCTAGCCAGGGTTTTGGTCCCAACTTGGTCCATGACATAGTGTTAATTCACTGAGTTACTACACTTGTAGGCCTTCTGTGCCTGCCAGGTAATTAAATAATCCATTTTAATGAGTTTCAAATATTCTGTATTATTATTACTAAGGGCCTGAGCATTTATTCTGATTTGGAGCAATTGTTTCCTATAGAAATGCATTAAATTCTCCTATGTAAATCTTCAAATGCCATTTTCTCAAAATGACTTTTTTGCCACGCTCCGGTAAAAACATTTCAGCCTATGTAACACCTACGAACACCAAACTTTCCAGTTCAACACTTAGCAGTATTCTGAAAATATTTACAGAGGGATTTGTTAATAAATCATTCCTGGCCTGATTTATTTGACATTCTAATCAAACAAATATGGCAAAAGTTGATTTTTTAAGGCTATGGGCAGTATATTTTGATTTACTAGGTAATGAAAACAGATATCCTGAAATCCCTCTGTAATTTTATTTTCATCTTGTGTGTGAACAAAATGAAAAAATAATTTTGCACCTGGCTTTATCATATCTTCAGATCTATCTACCAAAAATGTATGCAAAATTGTGCATATTTAATGAAATTATGCCTAATTTGCATAATTAAACATACAAATTTCAAAAACTTGTAATACATTTTTTTCATACTTATGTAATCAACTGAGGAAGTTTCATGGTGATATCTATGATTTTAAAATTTTACCCTATTCACCTGTAGTGTTTCTCCTTAAAATCACTAAACACGGTTTTGTTCATATCTCTGGAACTATTTGTCTGATTGACTTCAAATCAAGTGCAAATGAAAGGTCATGACCTGGAGATGCTTCACGTCATGACATCATAGCTGTATGGTTAAGGATTGGGGGTGTTCGGAGATATACCCCTAGCCGTCGCTTCCGACAGCTAGTTTTGTTTTTGTAAGTTCTCCAACTATTCGGAATCAGTAGAACTTAAGTATAAAAAGTAAGCATCATCCCTGAACATAAAGCAGTTTTTATTTTTAGAAAAGTAAATGATGTTTTAATATGGGCCCACATTTATTTTACATTAACAAAACACAGAGCTGCTTATTCATCTGTCTGAACATGAATGTGCTACAAAGAAAATGACAAATGCAGAGCTAAAAGCCTTGAGTGTTTGATTCCAGTAGGAGGTATAAAAAGTGTTGACTAATGAGGACAACAGGTTTAAGTTAAGAAGAATAAAGTATAAGTTGTATGACTGTTCTCAGACGGTGAAAGAGCAGACATGCCGGACTACAAACATGTTGCCTTAAATTATTCTTGCACAATATGAGCAAATCTACAATGTACCATGCTCATTACAGAGTGGCTTCCCATTTTGTGATTCTTCTGATTGGTGTGTGTGTGTATACACATCACTTATAACTGGTGACTCTCAATCATTGGTCTTGTGTGACATGTCTATTGCATATATCCAAAGCAAGATGATGACAATGAAAATACCATTTATCAGCCAGCTCTACCTTAACTATACTATCAATTTCATTAGAAAGTACATGCTATGAGATACTTTATTTCATTGCATGTATTATCTCACCAGCAGGAGATGGTGGTTTTGACCAGGTCCCCAGAGGAAAGACCCTGTACACAGCGCTGGGTGAGGCTTCGGACTCTTGGTACCAGAGACTTGAGAAGCTTCTGATCCTCCTCCAATACTCTGGACAGTAGAGCTAAAAGACATGAAGACATCCTAAGTTTTAGATACCAGGAGGATTAAAAACCTGTTTATTAAATAGACAGTGAAACTACATTGGGTATGTATGCAAAACCAAAACACAGCTCTTGTTTCTGTGCTTTCTGAACATGATAAAAGCTTCACTCAAGTTCTTCCGATTACCTTTTTGATCAGATGTGTGCAGCAGCTCCGTCTCCCTCTGGGTTTTCTGCAGAGTAGCAGAGTATAGTTGCAGTAACTGACGGAGAAAACGCAGTTCAAGCTGCTGAGAGCGAGCATGAGAACACAACTCCTCTGGAGCCTGAAGGGAAAGAAAAAGGAGAAAATATTTTGTATTCAAGTGAAAAAACAAAACAAAATATGGCCCTTAAGAGGAGAAAATGACACACTGAATGTGTTTATATGACTAGCAGAGTCACAAATAAGCCTGAAAAGCAAACAAGGTTGTTGCTGTTGTGCCTCAGCAGAAGTGATTTTCATGGATATTCAGTTTAATCTGCTCTGTTGTATAGACAGCAATGACAGTCAGCTGGTTTTCCAAACATTAAATACTGATACAGCCAGTGTTACAGGCTAAATACTTCTGCAAAGTTACATGATAACATTTAAATAACAATGACAAGTTAAATACAAAATAGATGGTTTATAAAACTTTACTATGCTGCACTGTGTTAAACTATCAAACACACAGGAGTTAAAAGATGCAAATAAACAAGCCACTGTTCCCTCACTGACTGCTCAACAATGCAATGGCTGAGAGAACTCAACAAGCTGTATGTAGCAATGTAGCAAATTAACGAACACAAGCAGCCACTTCAATTTCACAAAAATGTACTGCAAATACATAAAAACCACAAATACATACTTAAAAGAGCACAGATAAATAACAAGATCGCTCTTGCAAGATAGAAAATTATTGTTATGTATCTCATCATCTTTTGAGATATCACTTTACAGAAAGTGAACACCCATGCTATATTGCAATATAAGCCTCCTGAGTTTATACCAAAAAACACTTTCATTTATCATCAGCAGCACAGCATCACGGTCCTCAATCAGGAAACCAGCTGAATCAATGTCCAGCAGAAACAGAATATGTTGCAAACGATTCCAAATCCGTGGCATCAACTCACATTGGACTAACATTATCACAGGACTTTTTTGTTTGCTGAAATAGGGTTTTACAATGTAATTTTAATTAACAAATTACAACCTCTGGAATTATGACATATTACCAAAGGTCCAGGAAAAATTTTAATTTAAGATGAAGCACAAGTGCAACATCAAAACATTGTGGGTTTTTTCTTAATTCCTGTTTATAGTTACTACTTCATTTGGTACCACAACCAAAACACAAATTAGAACTAGTGTTAGGGTTAAAACATCATTGTTTGGGATTAAAATGGACCCTTTTGACAACATTAATTATGAGTCAGAAAGTAAATAGAGCAGTTGGCCATGGACACATGGGTTGTTGAACTCAACTAAACTGCCACTGTTAAGAAATTTGTAAGTTTTTTTATTGAAGGAACTTTTACTCATAATAATAACCTTTATTGTATTATTGTACATTTACATTTTTTTTAACATTAATAATAAAAATAAATTTCTCAGTTTAAAAAAACCTGCACTTACTTTTGTGAAGAGTCGTCAATGCCGTCAATGCATTCTTCAGGCAACGAGAAGGCCAGCATGGGCCCAGTTTGATGGTATCAATGGTTATTTTTCATTTTAGTTTGATCCATAATATGACTCATGCGGACTCCAGGTTCACTCTAAAGTTAACACATCTTCAGTGTGTGATGGACTACAGAGTAACACTCACCCGATATATTGGGAATGCCATGCTCTGGCACAGGCCTCTGAACGTCGGGGAATGTAAGCGATGGATGGATAACCAAGATGCCGGGATTCTTTGTGTTCTAAAAGAAACAACAAAAACAAATCAAACACAACCTTGTTAGGTAAGAGTTTGGTGGAAGACTGTGTATGCTGCTGCTTTCCTTTGCTTAAAGGCTGATTCTAAAGTCCACTGCAGCTGCAGCAAAACAAATTCCACTGCTTAGGTTGAATCATTTCCTGACTCACAGTATAATACTGTTCTGGTCATCTCCCTTCCCTTCCTCTCTGTGATCAAATTGGAAAAACTCTGTGTCACTTCACACATCTTCACTATTAAGTCTTTCCATGAGGGTTGTAACTTTGATTTGTAACTAATCTTGAAATGCAACTGGACGAAACACAGCCACCATATACTGTTATATGTTACAGAATTCAGTGTACAGAAGTGAAATGCTAGCATGGGTTTTTTATTTTCAGGTCCTTTTCAAAACTGTTATTGATAAGTAACAATAACAACAACAAAAAAAACTCTCCTACCCTTCAACTGTCCTGCAGTCCAGAGCAAGAAGTGAAATTGTTCCCAGTTGTTTGACCTCCCTAGAAATGAAGTTTCTTAGATTAGTGGCTGCACTGGTGACATCTTCAAACTGGGACACCAGCTTTTGTTGGACAAATTCTTGTAGCTGAAAATCACAAAGGGATAGAAACATTAGAGACATCAGAAGGTTTTAGTCATGTTAAAAAAGACCAAAGATCCATTGTGTCAACATTAGTACTCATCCATCCAGGTCTGTCTATGAAAAGATTGAACAAAAACTGATACCAACTTGCTGTTAACAGTCATCATTACAAGAAGCAATTATGTCACTATACATTGACAACTCCACACCTCTCTATGCAGATGGATCAGCTCCATCTTGGCCATGGAGTTCCCTTTAATCAGACCTCTGATCTGCTCCTGCCTCAGAGCCTGGAGACACAGGGACAATAAACATGACGACTAAATGTTTAACAATTTACAGAAAACCAGCTTATAAACTGCTTAGGTTTGTAAAACGAATTAATGGTTTATTTGGATATTTGTACTTTAGCTCATTATTGCAAGTGAGTTTCTCTAATAATAAAAAAAATGCGGGGGGGTGTTCCCACTTCAAATTCGCCAGTCACATTTTCATTACAGAAAGAGCTCTATGGGTACTGAGGGTGATATAGGGTCTCTGTATGTTTTAAAACCATTATGAATGCAGTTTAAGGCCCATTTCATTTTAGTGATACTGGTCAGTACAAGTTGCAAAGTACAAAGAATATAGGAGCCCCTGAATTGTCTGCAAAGTACATGAATGTATTCACATACGAATTACATTATTTAATGATTTCATCATTTATTCATAAATAATTTCTTTTAAATGTCAGGATTTCACACTTATTATTCCTTATTGAATCCATGTCTGTTTTGTTACTCAGTGATGCTGATCAACTTTCAAATCCAATCATTTTTTTAAGACATTTTAAGACAGACAATTCAGGTGATTCATCAGAATTAATTTTTTATGGATCCACAGATCCCCGTTACAAAGTCTAACACTGACTTTCATGCATCATGGATAACTGAGACGAATTAAAATTGTATTATTCAGTAAAAATATCCCTTACCACAAAGTGTAATACAAGTGTTCAAATATGTTATAATGTGTTGTAGTGATTTTCTGTTCTAGCATGGCTTACATCTAAACTTACTATTTGACACAGCAAGGTTGTGCACATTGCATTCACACATTTAAAGAAAACTATTAGCAAGTACAGATATGCCATTCACATGACAACCATAAGAGGATAAAATAGTATCACATAGTCAAGCAAAGAAACATCATATCAAGTACACTTCTTTAAATGTATGTCTTCCATTTCCTTTGAATTTCATTGCAGACAACAAAATTAAATTACACAACCTTATCTGGACATTTTTACTTAACTCAATGACATGAGATTTTACATAATTTTTATAGGTTTTTCATGACACTGAGAGACACCTGCAAGCAGAATCAGTTTGTCACTTCATTCTTACCACAAGCTGTCTGAAGTTCTGAATACGTTCCCACTGGCTATGAAGGTTCTTTAGTGCCTCCTGTCGGCTTCTAGTTTGTTGGTCCATTTGGATACACCAGTCTCTAATATAATCTCTGGCTACTGCCTGCATTACACACCGGAGTTCCATGTCAAGAGTGGATCTAACACGAACACAGAAACAATTGGTAGCATGTTGAAAGCCAAAGTTGACAGAATTAAACTCAACAAGATTCCTTCACATGAGAGGATGGAAACGAAGCATAAATAGTGAGGTGCCCAACTATTAGCTTATTACAGAATATAAAATATTTGGTTTTATTTTTTTAAGTAGTATGAAGTTCTGGGAACTTGATTTTTAAACTAATTAGTGAGAGGACTTACAGTGCCAAGGTATCGTGGAGTTCCTCTGAAAAACCAGACATCTCTTGCTCAGCCCCCTTCTTATGGGTCTGCAGCTGGTTTCGAAGCTGTAGGACCCTGGACCGAATCTGGGCCAACTCCACCAAGCTCTGCTCAACCTCTTCCCATGCAGCCTGGGAAAACAAACAAACAAACATTCAAGCCTTCCATTTAAACTGTATAAATCATGAAAAAATATAATTTTTATAATCAGGAAGCTGCAAAATAAAAAAAAAAAAAAACAAAAACATATAGCACTTGTAATAGTGTTTTAACAGGTGGCAAGTCATCAGCTTCTTCTGCTGAAACATCCAGCAGATGATCACTTTCATAGCGCAATCTGCAATTTAAAAAAAGCATGAATACTGTGACTTTTTTTTGTTTTCATGAAAAAATTTGTATTTTATTAGAATTTAAATTTGTCTTTACCGTAGAGCAGCCGTATCCTGTGTCACATCCAAAGAAACAAGTTTCTCCTCAAGTTCCTTCTCCTCTCTAGAAGCCAGATACTGCAGAGCTGAGAGGACTTGGTTCGGAGGATAGCCACACAGCAGATTCTGATCACAAGCAGGACAAAGCAATACGATATAAAGTTGAAATAAAAGCAAGCCCATATATCTATATTACAAAAGCCAAGTGGCCTCTGGGTGCATGTGTGCGTGTATGTGTCTGGGAATTTACACAAAATCCAGAAAGAGACGACTGCTGTAGTTTGGCATACTTATATATTTTTGGTGAAGGAACAGACTAGCCAAAATGGCAAGATGATAGAACCAATAATTTGGGAGATATTAGTAATTTTGGAATACAATAGCCATATATGTATATGTATACATACATACACAC
>JAPQRP010000020.1:34898788-34910439 GCA_037367295.1 Apogon hyalosoma
TGAAATTGGGCTTTTTCCTGCTCTTGTGCTGCACTGCTCAGTGCGCTGGTGGCCCTGGCCCATGGGAGAAGGGGATCAGGGGTGTAGGTTGGGTGGGATTTTTGGTTTTGTCTTTTGAATAATGATGTTGGGACCCTTTCTCATCCATGGAACCTCTCATGAAGGATACATTTTTTTTATGCTTCATTGGCAATGGGTTGAAAATGTCATAATTTTAGCTTCTTTTTTTTTTCATATTTTATAATGGGACCCATTGGTGGACCTAAATGGCCCTTAATGTAGTTAAAGGTTGTCTCCTAATAACTTTTATTCAATAAAATATTTTTCCCCACATTTAATGGGTAATAAATGAGCATATTACATATAATAATGGATATAATATAACCTCAGCCAAAATGGCAGAGTTTTTCTCTGTGTTGTCATCATGTAGCTCATACACTGCATCAGTCTAACTTTTGCTTTGTTTTTCTGGTTGCAGACACGATCATGCCACAGTGAAAACCTGATGGACAATATGTGACTCCAAAATCAGAGCTAGTGACTGGTGAATGCTCAGTGACTCTTTACCCTTGATCAACCAAGGTCAAGTGGCTCATTTTTTTATGTTTATTCATGGACTATCCTTCATATAGACACATGCTTTGTGAGTATACTTGACATGTTGGATCAGTTCAATCTTTTTTCAGAGAATGTGTAAATGCAAGAACAGTTTCTTCAGGTTTATCAATGATAGTCGGCACAATGGGCTTTATTTGTTATTTTGTTTACAATCACTATAGGGTTTTAGGGCTGTTGCTGACTGGAAAATCTGTGCCAGCCAACTGTAATTCCTCATGTGTTGTACTGTATTTTTTACTGTGAAATTCTGGCAACCACAGCTGCCAGTAATTTACCGTAAATTTGAAAAACCAACTGTAATTCCTAATATGTTGTACTGTGTTTTTTACGGTGAAATTCTGGCAACCACAGCTGCCAGTAATTTACCGTAAATCTGAACTAGTTGCAATAAAATACCATAATATATCATACAGTTTGTGTCGTTTTTCTTACTGAGATAGACTGTAACTTTGACAGGAAATTACTGTAAACAGGTTGATGGTATAACTGTAAATTTTACAGCAAACTACCGTAAACAAATAACAGTTCTATTCTGCAGAATTTACGGTTGCTTTAACAGCATACCATAATGTCCTCTACATTGTCACCGTAATTTTTACAGTGAATTTCTGGCAACCACAGCTGCCAGTAATTCACTGTAATTTCAACTAGCTGCAATAAAATACCGTAATATACAGTTTGTGTCATTTTTCTTACTGAAATAGACTGTAACTTTGACGGGAAATTACTGTTAACAGGTTGATGGTATAGCTGTAAATTTTACAGTGAACTACCGTAAACAAATAACAGTTCTATTCTGCAGAATTTACGGTTGCTTTAACAGCATACCATAATGTCCTCTACATTGTCACCGTCATTTTTACGGTGAATTTCTGGCAACCACAGCTGCCAGTATTTCACTGTAAATTCTATGGATTTTTTCTTACAGTGTAGTATTATTACTATTATTTTTAATAAATGTATTTTAGGTTAGGGCTTCCTTCATATTTACCAGTCTACATGTGTTTGAATGACTTTAACCCATAAAGACCCAAACATCCACCATCAACCTAAACCATCCACTGATGTAACTGTGTAATACCTGCTGATCCCCTAATCCTATCAATACGTGTAAATAACTGGTGTAAAATACAGTTTGTCATTTTTTTCATGGTCATCAGATATGACCCATTTGGATGCTCAGAGGCTCCATAATAAATGGGGAAACAATGTCATCTTCTACAACATTGATTCACCAGTAAAACCCATGGAGTTGGATCAATGACAGTGGATGGACATACTTGGTTTATGTTCAATTAATGATAGATTTTACAGAAAAGTCACTTTTTTTTTGTCTCTGATATAATAAACCTCAACTTTAATCTGAGCTTTAACAAACATTCATATGATCAGTGAATTACATATAGGAAAATACCTGATTTGTACTGGAAAAATGCAAAATACAGAGGATAGTATTATAATATATGGTGATAAGTCACATAAGTAAGGTTAAATATGGAAAGAAAATCATTTGTGAACTGACACAAAAGTAGCATTGGTTTTTATGGCTTAATAATTATAGTCTCCGGTCCCAGGATCTGTTTTCTCTAGGTGCTCATAAAAGTCAAAACAGAACTGCGAAAGAAAGCTTTTAAATGTTCTTCTCCCACTGCCTGGAAACACCTACAGAAGGAGATAAAAACGAAGGAGCTGGTCTCTTTAAATACATTCAGAGCCATTTTAAATGATTGGGAAAAGGACAAATCTGGATGTAGATGTTTTTCAAACTGACTGAATTTTGTTCTGCTTTGAGATGCTTTTAAGGAACATTGTTGGATACTTTTAGTACCTTTTAAATTACTGGCGATGTTAAATATATGTTTTTAGTTTGCTATTTTATGCATGATTTTAGAACTGAGTTTTACTATGTGTTGTAGGTTTTTAGTGTGGATGTATGGCTGAAATTTCTACTTTCTGTAACATCTGCAGCTGCTGTTTTGGCTAGGACATGCTGCAAAAGAAACGTTTAATCGCAACAAGTCATATTTTCCTGATTAAATAAAGGTTGACAAAGCTTGGTCTTGTTTCCAGAATGGCTGCACTGTCCTCTTTAATGCATCACACCTTAAAGCTTGGAAGTTGTCATTTGGAAGCAAACACCCTACTTGCATAACCAGCATGACCAACCTTTTCCCTTGGATACTGATCCCAAAAGCCTGGCCTGCTGTCCTCACCATTTGGAAAGATGCCATTGTACTTTTTTAATGGTACCTCTCAGCTGCAGGTTAAACGTCTTAGTACAGTAAGCTATGATCTAGAAATATCTAATTATTATGCTGTAGGTTTTTTTTTCACCCTGGTTGGACTCACCTGGACACGGACTTCAGGTAAGTTCACCTTCATGGCCAACTCTTCTCGGCTGTACACGTCTGGGTAGTGGGACTTCTCGAAGGCTCGTTCTAGCTCATGCAGCTGGTATGTGGTGAAAGTGGTGCGGTTGCGCCTGTGTTTCTTTTTGGGTTGGTCGTCTTTCTCTGGCTCTGAAGACCTGTCATCATTACTTTCTACACTGTTCCTCAGTTCACTCAATTCATCATCACATTTATTTGTGAACAAGTTGGTGTCTGTTGAACACACAAGACAATGCATTAGGGCGTGTTTTACTGAAAAAAAAAAAACACACAAAAATACATTTTTAAAAGTAATTTAGGATGAAAAGAAAAGCAGAATAGAGGGTTCAGATGAAGAATGTGGTGCTGGGATTCCAGTAGAGCAGACATTAGTTTGACACCTGCAACAATAGACTACTGTAGGTCAGTGAAGCAAGCAATCCCCTGAACTTCAATCAGGCTCAAAAACATTCCTAATCGGATTTAGAAAAGTTGTTTCCACTGTTTATCTTTTCAAAAGGTAAACTGCCCAAAGTAAGGCATTTTACTTTTTTCAACATCTTACATATTGTCCAAACATAAATGTATTTAGGTACAGCAGAGCGGAAAACTGCTCTCAGTCATTTCTTTTGCAGTATAAGAAAGGCTAGAGAAATATTCCAGTACATAGTGAGTCCTATCAGCAGCTGACAGTGATACGGTGTAACAATAGGCTCCTCCAGACCTTCACTGCAAGGTTCCCTCATTCCCTCAAGACAATATACAGACAAATGACAGTTTAAAGGAAAAACCTAACCCTAAACTAGGGTTAGATTTAGTGTAAAGGTTAGGGCTGAGACAGAAGAAGTGTGAAGCTAATATAAATGCATTGGATTTAATGTGAAAGAGAACATTCTGCACTTTCTGTGTTTGACATGGGGTTGAAACACAACATAAAACTTTAAACAAGGCTCAAACATAACCCCACTCTTACCCTGAAATGACCTGGAGGATGTTAGAAGGCTAGTAATGTCAAAGAGTTCTAAAGCTGGGACCCACTGCCTGACTACAAAATGTTTTTTTTCCCTTTAATCTGTCACACTAAAACATTGCTTAGATGAAAAGTTTCAATACTCATTGAATGAAAATGCATGAAATTGTAGCTATAGAACAAAAACAAAACAAAAGCACTTCTATATTGACACCCAAAGTGATGTGTTGATAAAATTTTTTGTTTGCTTGTTTCTTTGTTTTGTTTTTTTGCTTTACAAAATGTTGGATTGTTTTCTTCTATTTTCTTTAAGTGATCACTTGTCTGTACTATCAATGCTGCTTGTTCAACAGTGTTTGCTGAGTTAGAATTAGCCCAACCAGCAAGTAATTGAATCAAGCAAAGTCTGAAGATGGTGATCCAACAATCACCAGTTACATCTTGTGCAGCAGCAATCCCAGCAGAGTTTATGTTTGCCAGACCTGAATCATGCTACTGAGATTGTAATGGAGAAGTCGTCGATCACAGAATATTGATTAATTTAGCATTAAATAACTGAAATCACCATTACACTATCACCTCCACTGTCTGGACAGTCTATCACAGTGCTTTATGTTTTATTACAAACATTACAAACAGGACCCATCACTGTGAACTGTATGCTCTGGTCTTATGGCCTTCAATACTGGCACCATTGACTTGTATTTATCTGCAAGGCTGTATCTGGCAAACTACCCCCATATCTCTGTCGCCTCCTGTCTCCAGCCAGGAGCAGATACAACTCCTGCTCATCACATCAGCTCCTCCTCAGAGTCCCCATAATCCACTCAGAACTTGGTAAAGCAGCTTTTTCCTATGCTGGACCTTGGTCATGGAACAATTAGTAAAACCCACTATAGCTTCAGCATTTCATTACTCTGGTTGAATTCAAATGTCTTCTGTCAAACTGTCTAACAGAAGTGCGTAACTGCTTTTCTTAAACTGGTTTAAGCTATTTTATGTTGTCTTAATTGTATGCAAGTTTTATATTCTGTTTGTTCATTTGAATTGTACTGATGTGCCTCTTGGTCAGGTCTCCCTTGAAAAATAAATTTTATCTCAAGGGACTTCCTAGTTAAATAACATTAAATAAATAAATAAATTTAGTAAATATATATATTACAAATTAATAAATTATTAAGTCATCTGTAATATACATTATAATAATATAAATTTTATATATATATATTTAGTTTAATTAAAAAAATAAATTACAATGCTCTTGGTGTCTCTAATTCAGTGTCTGCTTCAAATAGTGTAACACTGTGCCTTAATCTCACAAAATTATCTATGTTAGTAATGATTTTTGACCTGACGTCATGCGTGTGCCTGTGAGTGGTCAATAAGAAAACAGGTCAACTTAAAGGAAAGAAATCATGAGGCTTAGTTGTAAATACAATACTAGTAAAAGATTTTAGAATAGGTCTATTGTGAGAATTCTGTTTGAAATATATTTTCCATTGTATATCCTTTTGTCTTTTGGAAATGTTTTGTATCGGTATCCCCAATTCATCTTTGTACTGTTTTTTTTTTTCTTTTTACTTCACTGGTATATTTTGTATGTCTTGTGATCCTTTGAAGATGTCACATGACTGGTGTCACATGACATTTTGACAAATTTTAAACTCAGCAGCCATAGATTCCATAGATTCTTTGGAATCCAAATGCTCATTATTATTATTATCATTATTATTAATAATAATAATAATTATTATATACTATAATTATTATTATGTTAATAATCTTATACACAACTGAATGATGTATTTATAGTTGACATCAGTGCCTTGGACTTCCGTTGTCTTCCATTCAACTTTCTGGACTTTTACCGCTAGTAAAGTGGATATTGTTGTGTTTGTGCTTTTACTGCTGACTAGACCTATAAAGGAAAGTTCATGTTTGACATCAAGATGACAAAAACAAGCAACTCTAAGATTACAAATCTTAACAGAAAGAGAAACCCCGTAGTCAACATGTTCACTTCAGTAAAAGTCTCGGCATATATTTGTACATGTGAGTATGTTTTGTTTTGGGGTTTTTTTTTTTTGGTCAAAAGGATTTGTTGAAGAGGTCATTGCGGTCTTTCAACTTGCACAACGGGAGCAGAGGCAAAGGCAATAGCAGGATTCGGGGGGATCATTTATCCACCTCTCATTAAGCAGCTATGACAAAGGCCGTGGTCCGACAAAGGCAGAGGTCAGGTCTGGTTCAGTGACCAGCTCTCTGGCCCTGTCAGCTCATCACAGCCGCCCGGCCCATGGTTTATCAGCAGACACAGACGAGGACGATGATGGCAAGGGGGGTCCCCAACACCAAACACAGAAAAGTTGCTCATTCGGGGGGAACCGTGCTGACTTCATTGGGTAGTTACACACAAAAGACTGATGTTATTGGTGTTAAATAACGTTAAACTCAGAGAAATGAACATCTCAGTGCATCCAGAAACTCAATAACAATATTACAAAGCAGTTTTAGAGGACATGACATATCCACCTCTTCTCTAATTTTTTCCCCCTAAAATCATGAACCACCTGCCAGATCCTGCACTGTACGTGAAAATAACCTCCGATTAAACATGACAAATTTGATTCAGAGACATGGCAATAACAATAACACTACAATGATGACTGTACAATCTAATCTGCACTGAAGAGAAGATTAGGGGACTTCCACAAGGGGATAGGATTGGGCTTTGGGACATAAAGCCCCTGCACCATCTTGTTTTGTGATTTACCTCTAAATGTAATCCTGCACTGATCACAGTTAATGCTTCAAGCAACAGTATGTAACCCATTCATTTAGAATCTGCCTGTGGATCATAAATGCACACAAACCTCTTGAAACAGGTCAGAGTTGTAATTATAAGCACAAACCAAAGGCTGAAATAATTAAACACAATTAACAAATGTCTGGATCAATAATGTAAAGCGCTTTGGGTGCCTTGAAAAGCGCTATATAAATCTAATCCATTATTATTATTATTACATAGTGTTACCTGCTGCTCATGCTCAGAGAGACAGTAGGATGTTGTACCATGATGTAACATCAGAATAGTTGCAGTCCATACACTTAAAAGATATTGATGCTGAGAACACATGCATGTCAGAAATAACATTTGACTTAGTAAGTAACCACATCCATCTCTACGTAAAACCATTCAGTGCCCGATGAACAAAGGTTTTGTCATCCTGGCAATGACCATGCCCATCAGGTTCTTAATTTTACTTTTCTAATTAATTTATTCTTTCAAAATGTGTTTTTTTTTCCCAGAGTTAAACTTAAGCTTTACATCACTTGTGTCTGACTTCTGTATTATCAGTGTCTTTGACCAGCTCATGTCTTAAAGTTACCATCTCTTATATATGCCAAATATTACCATATCATAGCTTAAAGTTACTGATGAATCACTGACTTAGGGTTAAACTAATATAGTTCAAGCTGCATTTCAGCCACGTTAACCCTTTACTGTTTTTTTTTTTCTTTTTTTTACAATTATATAAAACATAAATTATTTGTGTTGTTGCTGTCAAGCAGATTAAAGCAGATAAATTAAGAGGAGATTATCAATTTGAATATAATACATACAATAACTATGATGCAAATTAGTTACTTTAAGCATAATTGTCAGTAGTAATTTTCCAATCTCAGGTATGTAGTTCATTTTATTGATGCTATTATTCATCAGTTCCTCTCATCAAAATCAGTAGAATGTCATGAAATAAATGAGTTACAGAAACAGGCTGCTGAAATTGATCCATGAATGTCAGAGATCATAAATAACCAGGTAATATATGTACATTCACAAAGAAAAGTTGAACACCACCTCATTACAAAACAGTGGAATACTGAGGCGAATTTGAGACAATAGTCTATAAGGGGTTAAACACAGAAACTAAATGATATTCCATTTGATTAAAATTTTTGTAATTAGCGTATTTGCCTTACACTTCTTCTGCAAGTTTAGTGTTTGATGTAAAAGTTGATGGTTCATCACCAGTTATCAGGTTTTTAATGGGAGTCAGATGCATTTGAGACATAATGTGTTCTCAGACCAAATCCTAACCCGTGTGTTCACCTGTGAGTGACTGACTGCTTGTTTAAAGTGCAGCCACTGTGGGTCAATTGACCTATTAACAAATTAAATCCAATTCCTGTTGGTGTGAAACTCTGAACAGTGACAAAATATTGTATACTCCATCTTGGGTGGAGACTAACCATCATCCCTTCACACCAGCTCACTTCATCACTCACCGTGGTACTGTTGCTCTGTGCTGCCATTTCTCAGAGTGACCAGTTGGCCACTGTGGGACGGGTGTAATGAGGGCTCCTGCTGCTGTTTCCCCAGTTCAGCCAGACCCTCTATGTGCACTTTATGGTGGGGTCCCAGAACCCCAGGGGGACTGAGCAGGGGGTCATGGTCTTTGCTGAAACCTAAAATGACATCAATGCTGTGGACACGTCCCCCTACAGTGGTGCTCCCAGATTTTCCCATCTCATGGAAATTGCTGGGTGAGAGGCAGCTGTCGTCCACCATGCTCACGGTATCCAGTGATAAATGCATTCAGATGTCTGTTCTCTCCCCCAGTCCTGGAGTGCGAGGTGAGAAAAGACCTTAGAGTTTCACAGGGATGTCAGTTATCACCAGATTACCTTAGGTGACCCTCCATCCATTCTTTCATCCAACTAAAACCGTTGATCCCCTGCCGAGTCGTTGGCACTGACGACTCTAAATCTACTGTATGCAGTGACCAAAAAGAAACTGGATTTACCCCTGAATGCACTTTGAACTTTGATTATTACTTAATTTGGCTGAAAACAGATGTTACATTTATAGTTTATTTAAAACTTAACCCAGATTTGAGCTTTGGTCTTTAATCAAAAATAATTTTCCTTAAAACATGCACCTTTTTAGAGTTATTAAAACCAGATGTGTTTTCAAACATTTTTTCAGTCATTCTGAAAGATTTATATATTTTGATCTGGAAAAGTATGAAATACTTTTTTCCCTGAAACATGAAATATTACCAACCTCTTTCTAATATTCGGCAATTTTTTCTGATTGCTACTCATGACTAAGAAAGTCTTAGTGGAGTAAATACTTTGTTGGGTTTACAGAACCATATTGTTTCAAGATTACACACTTTACTTTAAGAATCGGGATCCAGATGCAATGATAAGCAAGATGCCTTTTCTTCACGTTATATGATCTTCCAAAAAATGTATAATTGTACTTGAAGAATATTTGCTTAACTGAAACTGACCTTAAATATGTTATTGTCAGAACATATTGCAAAATGTATTTTATTTGTCTTTCAAGCGGAATAAATTCACAAATTCAAGTTTCAACAAGTTTCAGTACATAGCAAATATACTTCTGTGAAAGGACGACAGTGTGTTAAAATGAGATCCAGATCTTACCTCTAAGCAGTAAAATAAGCTGAAGTGTTAAAAGTTTCTGATGCCAGTTGCTCCACCTGTTTCTCTCAGTGGCTTAGCTTCCAACCTCACCTTTCCCAGATCAACTCTGTGCACTGCTCAGTCAGCTAGATTTTTCCCACAATGCATCTTTTTTAAAATCATCTCTGTTAAGAGTCAAACAGAACTAGATGGAAAACCAAGAAAAAAAAAAACTCCAGAAGTGAAGAAAATGCGTTCAGCAGCTGTGTTGAGGAGAGTCCATGCAGTCCAAGCTCAAAAAGGAGAGTGAAGGAGAGAAAGAGAGGGATCGCGAGAAGGACGGACTGAGGAGCAGAGGAGGTGAAACCAGGGGATTAGGAGATGGGTATTAATTGGAATCCTTCCCCTTTAAGACAGACTGGCAGCTGTTTTCTGCTCAAGTAATTGTTTTAAATGTCATTTTCACTCATGGTCGCAGGAGGAGGCCACGAGTATTGAAACGATGACAAAACTTTCTTTCATAAATTTATTGTTTTTAAGACAAAAGAACCACCGACAGGTGTCACTTTGCAACCCAGCCTCCATTATATAGACCTGCTAGAAAAAAAACCCCAAAAAACCCAAAACTGTACACAATACTGTATGCAAAAAAAAAAAAAAAAAAGCAACAGATGGACTCAAAACATTTGCTATTAATAACTCTAATGATAATCTGACTTGAGGTATAGTTTTTATTTAAGGGAGCCATTAACAGTTCCACATAAATGTAAATAGCACTTGTTTTATGACAATTAATTAATGTGTCTAATAAATGTTTACTAATGGTGCTCATTTTAAGAGAGAGATTTATACTTAATTTACACAAATAACACTGGATAATGTAGAAATAAAGCTAAAAATAAATCTATTAATTATTTACTAAATTGTTCAGGTTAACTACATCACTATTAATTCATATTTATTTAACTGAAGTTAAAAATGCTACAAACCTTAGTTAATTAACTTATTGGTTAATTAGCATTAACTGTTAATTAATTCTTATTGCTACTTTGACAAACATTGATGACTATATCAGTTCTGTATACATCTTGTTAATATTTTTTTCCTTGTGTCTACCTGTAAGTTAGTTACTTTTTTCTCCTTAATAGTTAATGAAGATCCTGTTCTTTTTTCAATTAAGTACTTGCAGCTTACTAATGTAACTGATGTATAATTTGATCATATCTGACTCATTCTAATGGGATGAAATGGTTATTTTAGTTTAATCTGTCATTACTTTACCATCCTTATGCAATTATTGCACTATTTCAAGACAATATTTTGTACATACGTATATCATTTATGCATGAGTTTAAAACAACACAATCAATCAGTGATTCCACAATGCCCCTGAAACATTAGCACTATAACTACAAGTTGGGAGGAAAATAGCCAATAACAAAAACAAGCGCATGAAATATGCAAATATGTTGTGTTGTGGAAGTTTGTCTGACATGATGAAGGTTTCTCATTTGGCCAATAGCGGACTGTTAAACTTTAATATAATGCAGGTGACTGACGTAATTGATCTATTTATTTTTGACTTTTATTAGAAACCAGAATGTTGAACTTAACATCTAAGTCAAAGTTAATGAATAAATAAATATATGTGACTGAACTTCACACTGCCACATACCTTATTGTAGGTGTGACTTTTTTTTTTATTGTTTTAGTTGTGATTTTCAATCACAATCAGTTGAGAATCCTATTATCTTATATCTGATAACACCTGATAATCGGTTGATGATGAAGCCTAGTTCTGCCAATGGCTGCTCATTCAGTATAGTGAGTAAAAAAGTGTAGTAATGCCATTACAGAACAAAAAAAAAAAAAAACTACTGTGAAAATGTAATGCATACAATCCTCCAGGTTGTGAAATTAACTGGGAAAAGAATCAACAAATAAATGACACTGAAAGACTAGACGGTTGTTGTTTGTGTTGATGGCATTAGAACCAAGATTAACATCACCAAAATCAGCTGTGACTCTTAAGACGCTAAAGAGATTTACTGCAGCCCCAAACTTTTTGTAAAGATAAACTAATCAAAATTGATTTAGAAGCTGATTCTGTTTCATTAATGTGAAGATGACAGGATATATTATGGTAACAATATCAAAATGTGTCACCTTAGATGAAAAAGAATCCATCCATCCATCCATTTTCTGAACCTGCTTTATCCTCACTAGGGTCACGGGGGTCGCTGGAGCCTATCCCAGCC
>JAPQRP010000020.1:34947903-34969240 GCA_037367295.1 Apogon hyalosoma
TGATGTCATCGCTAGAGTGGACGAGCAGCAAAAATTTACCTGAAAATTTTCTGAATAACTCGCCCTCCCAGCCAAACGATACACAGCAGGCAAATGATCTTTTTCAAAAATGTAGCCACGGTTCCTGGGATTCAAATGAACCCATGTTTGCAGACCTAGCTCTTTGTAAAGTGAAATGACAGGCAGTAGTTTAGGGTCAACTCCCTCCTACCAGCAAAACAATTGGTTGAATTCATACCAAACTGGGTTTAGAGATTGCCAGTGAGCCAGAATAGATGTGCTTACAATTTGGGGAAAGTGGGTCAAAGTTCACATTTTTTATGATTTTTTGTTTTTGTTTGTTTTAATTTTTCTCCCATTTACTTATGATGGGCAAAATTTCAAATGTCTATTCAAACCAATACAAATTTGGACCAAACGGATGTGGTTACTCTTGCTGCATTGATTGTTTTTACACTGCCATAAGTCAGTCATTTCTCACAGTACAGACAAAAAAATTACATCTGTGTTTTCCCCAAGTCGTTCTGACGCTCACGGTAGTCTTAGTTTTCACCTGTCATTTATGGTTTTCCCATAAAAAGCATTTGTTCGGAGGCTGGTTTTAGTGATTTCAGCCTCCAAAGTCAGTGTCTGTCTGTGGCAGGTGGACAGTTGCCACGGTAACAGGGCATGTGTCCCGTGTGTCCCAGGTGTGTCCAATCAAATCTTAATCAGTCTGACATGACATGAATCTGCCAGGATTCTCCTCCTATAGCAACCAGTAGAGTCCATAGCAACACTGTACGTACGTGTGTACTGCTACAACTACTACCACTACTACCTATACTACTACTACTACTACTACTACTACTACTACCACCACCACCACTACTACCACTACAACTTCTACTACTACTACTTCTACTACTGTAGTAGTAGTACTACTACCACTGCTACTACTATTACTACTACTACTACTTCCACTACTACTACTACTACTACCGCTACTCCTACCACTACTACTACTACTACTACTTTTACTACTACTACTTCTACTACTGTAGTAGTAGTACTACTACTACTTCCACTACTACTACTACTACTACTACTTCCACTACTTCTACTACTACTACTACTACCACCACCACCACCACCACTACTACAACTACTACTTTTACTACTACTACTTCTACTACTGTAGTAGTAGTACTACTACTACTACTGCTACTACTATTACTACTACTACTACTTCCACTACTACTACTAGTACTACTACTACTACTACTACTTCCACTACTACTACTACTACTACTACTACTGCTACTACTACTACTACTACTACTACTACTGCTACTACTACTACCACCACCACCACTACTACCACTACTACCACTACAACTTCTACTACTACTACTTCTACTACTGTAGTAGTAGTACTACTATTACTGCTACTACTATTACTACTACTACTACTTCCACTACTACTTCCACTAACAGTTTTGTCTTTTCCTCATTTAGCACCCATATTAAAAAGAAATAACTATAAGTGCAGAGACAGACACAAAAAAAAACACAACAAAACAATGGCTTAAAAGTGTTTAATTATCCCCCCTTAATTTTTGGGTAACACTACAAAGACAATCAAATTATAGGACAGCACCGTTCACACTTTCCATTGAACAATACAAAAAAAGATTTCAACATCCTTCAGAAATAAAATAAGTAATACTTACATGACTTTCTCCTCTGTAAATGAAGTCAAGCTAAAAAAAACCCCAAAATATTCTTCTCGTGTGAACTTTCAAGCCAAAGAATTGCATTTGTCCCTTCCCTGTCCGTGACCTTGGTGAGAATCATTACAATATTAATGGACAAAAATACCACATTAAATGTTCCCCTTTTCTCAGTCTTCTGGTAACACACAACATGATGCAGGCACAAGGAAGAAAAGTCAAAAAGACTATTTAACCACTTGAATCATTACAATAGATTTTCAGTCTTACACTTTTTTTCTGACTGTAGCTTCTCTCGTCAGCTAAACATACTGTAGAAGAAAATATGATTACTAGGCATATTTAACTGATAATGTTATGGCTGCATACAGTTACAATGTCATTTTGTAAGTGCTTCATTCTCTCAGCATGCTACAGACTGTGCAACACAAGAGATTCTCTCATTGGAGACTGCAAACCTCCACCTAAAGCCTCATGGGGATGTCTGACTGACAAACCATAACAGAGTTAAAAGGGGAAGCAATTGTGGTAAAGCTTTATTTGCAAGGTGTGATCAAAACCCTGTCAGTTTCTAAAAATATACTGGAGGGAAGTATCTATAGTTACACAAAAGATGGTGTGAAGGTGCATGAAGATTTCAGGAAGGAAATCTAAGGTTTGCACTCCAGCGTCACACAATTTTATTACTTATGCGTCATCTTAGGCACAGTGAACATCACAGTACTTTATGACTGTAGATCCTTTTCGACCAACATCAAACTGCTGCTGTTCCCATTTCACAAACTTAATCTTGAACCATTTGCAACATTTTGATCCAAAAACACAGTTCCAAACCTTGAGTTTTCCTTCAACCTAAAGTTGTGGGTGTGTCATATTCTACCGACATGATGGAAATGAAGTCTGTAAAACAAAAAAAAAAACCCCCCCCCCAAAAAAAAAACAAAACCACAACTGTGCATCAACTGTAAATTAAAACACATGGTAGTGATTTAGTATTGATTCAGTTCAAATGACAAAATAGTAAAAGAAACAGAATCCGACTGGTTTCACAAGGAAAAATAAACTAAGTGCAACTTGCAGGGTTCAACTTTTTTCTGGATTTGTTACACATTTGTTACAGAGAAACAAATAATATATAATATGTGCTAAAATTGTCTTCAAACAAAACATTATTTACAAGAAGGAAAAGGAATTTTGTGAATGGAAACCATAAAACACATGACCAGGGCTATGGACAACTAGGAATTTTATCAACTCACCCTCAGCTGCAATTTTTTTTCTGAAAAATGCATCTTATTTTTAGATTTTTTCTGCCCTACAACTCAGTATTTTAGTTAAAATTCAAGGAAAAATCAATCTACTGGAGCCAAAACACAGTACTCTCCTTTTAATATCTCAGCTAATAATGTGGTCTAAGGGAAAAAAAATACTACTGTAAGAAAAATCACATGGCTGCTGTAGTTGTACTGATTCTCACCAGGGTTAAAATCAGACCAACAGGGCTAATGTTTATCTGGATCGGACACTCAGATACAAAGCGTAAAACACACTAGCTGTAGTTTTCAATCCTATTTCGGGGTCCATTTCAGAAACAGACCATCACAGATCATATCCCCTCTACCGTCCGGCTATCTTCCACCGACTAGCAAACAGACAGTGTAGACTTAGATGTTCTATTGGAAGTACACTATGATACACTACTAATGGACTATTTACAGTTATGTCTCCTTATCCTTGTCTGTTTGACGTTCCTTTAATGAAGCAGGCTCAAAATGATAAGACTGCTCAAAATGAATATGTATCATTGATAATATATATTTTTTTCACAATATCCATATATTTCTTATTGTTAAATGTTAGCCTGAGCTAAATCATACAAGGTTCTTTGTTTATGATGCAGACTGAAAACTTTAAGAAAAACATGCAAAAGTTACTCTAGTTGTTATGGAAATAAAAATCTTTGAAATCCAGTTGAGACCACTTTCCCTACATATTTGATGTTCTGTAGTTGTTAACCTGCAAGTTGCACTTTAAGGATGACTAAGGTTAGAAGAAAGTTGTCTGGAGTTGAAGGGTTAATATGTAATAACATGATGGTAAGATGTGCATCATGCACCGACCACTATTGATGACTCATCTGTGATTAGCGCAGTTCTATTCTAAGTCTGTAGAATCAATGAACCAATTCAAGAAGCAGAACTCATTTGGTGGAAAAGGTCTATCAGTCATCTCCTATCTCTCACAGTTTCAAAGCTTTCAACAACTTTAAAGTCCCATGTTTTTTTTTAGCAGACTATAACTACTCCCCATTGTACAGATATTAGGCAACAGCAGGACCCTCATTCGACTCAAGTTGTTGCTAGTAAATTTCAACTGGCCTGGAGATGAGTACAGTTCCAACTTGTCTTTTGAGAAAAAGCTTAAAACAAAGCTTACAGAACTGATACTTAAAGTGTACTGGCTTCCATATCAGAGAACCTTGAATACAGAAAAAAATACTACCTTACATTGAAACTGTTGTGAATATGCAGGATGGTTCATAGTTAGTGTGCAATTAAACTGAAATGGAATGATGCTATCAGTAAAAGTCACCAATCTTTACTGAAGTAGTTTTTTTTTTTTGCACACTCGGTACACTACAGGAACACTGCAGGAAAAGGACTATTTGGTAAAATTGCAGTAGTTTTCCAAACGTCAGTCCTCCACCTCTAACACATTATTCCTCAGTTCAAAACTCGACACGTAATATGTGAAGTCAGTTATGTTCACGTGTATAGCTGTGTGTTAAGATTGTTTTCAAGATAAGAAAGTTTTACATTTGTAACATTCTACTAGTCTCTAAAACTAGCAAATCTGCAGAGGTCAAGCGTTGGCCGTTTCCTCTTTCTTGTCTTTTTTGCCCTCCCCCTCCCCTTCGCCTGTGTCACTGATGTCCCGTCTGCGTTTGCGGTTGCGAGCGCTGGCCTTCGACGCTGGCAGAGACTCCATGCCGAGCACCTTGTGGATCTGACGGAAAGCGAGCAGCCGCAGTGCATGCTGGAAGAGGTTTACAGTTTAGAGCATTTTCAATAAAAAATGTGGAGATTAGATTTATAGAGGATTTTTTTCAAGGATTATGGGTAATGTAGTGAGATACCTGTGCACTTGCAGTAATGTCTTCTCTGGCCTGAAGCGTCATATTTTCCAAAGCATCTGTTGATTCTTTCTCACATGGGTCCAACAAACCTGGTCCCTCTGAGACAAGTCACCAAGATGAAGAGAAACAAGAGGTTTACTAGTAAGTCACTCATCCTTTGGTTTATTCTTAATCACAGTTTGTATAATGGTCTGACCTGGTAGCAGAATCCCGGTGGAGATGCACTCCAGGACTCTCCTCATGGCCTCTCCAGGACTCAGTGGGCCTGTAGCACTGCTGATGACCTTCTCTACCAGCAGCTCCATCGCCTGGACAGAAAGACACAAATGTGAAAAGGACCTTTAATATCAAATATCTTGTGTGTAAAGCTCGGTTAAAAGACTGAAGATTCATGGCAAGATGAACTATTTGTAAAGCTCAGGTCTTCAACATTCTGACACGAGTGCAAGAACATAGAACAATGTACCATTTCCTTGGTAATAACTTTTTTTTTTTTTTTTTTTTATTAGCTTTCAGGCTTTTTCAGCAGAATATAATTTGCAGTGTCTTAAAGTATAGATGAAGACAATGATAGTGAATTACTACAGCTCCATTTGCACTGAAAAAATTAAGTGATGGAAGGATTGAGAATTTCCCCAATCTTTTCCTGAAGCATGACAAATAATACATGAAGAAAGCGAAAATTCCACCAGAGGAACGGTGGATAAAAATGCCTAATGTAGATGTGACAGGGTATGTTGCAGGTGAGCTGAGATCTACAACAACCTAAAACATCTTCAGCTTACTGTGAATCTTTGACCTGAAATGTGAAGGAAATCAGAATCGTGCCTTTTGTCTGGAAAATGTTTTGTACACAGGAAGACCAAAACCAACTGAGAGTGAGAGGGACTGATGAAGAGTAGTGGTCTTACATGACTCAAAGCATAGAGAAGAAATGGTCCCTATCTATGGGGCCGTTATTGTAGCAATATTATTTGCAAATGCGTGTGAAGAGTAGTGTGTCCATATCTCAATTTGTGTGTGTGCAGTCGGATTTGCAAATGTCTAAATTAATCTGTAAATGCGTGATGAGATTTGTGTGTCTGTACAAGAATCTGCAAATATGTAAAACAACTTGTGTGTGTGTATAATCAGGTTTATAAATGTGTAAAAAAATTCCAAAAATCTCTATTCAAGTTTGCAAATGTGTAGACCAATCTGTAAATGTGTAGACCGATGTGCAAATGTGTAGACCAATCTGTAAATACACAGAGACATGAATGTCTGAAGTATTTTGACAAGACCCAGAAATAAAGACAAATCATTGGTTACAAGTTAAGCGGCTTCTCGATTGGCTCTCTTTACACACGTGAATTTTGCTACAGTTCTGAAGTGAGAGCTCCACAAATGCGTATTAGGATTCGTATGTGTAATGTCCAGGTTTGCATGCCCTGAGCTCAGGCTCACAGGCTGCCTCATTCCGGCTGCGTTTGGCTTTGCTCGCTCTGTACCATAGCCATGGGAACCCATTTCAAATGGAGGGTGCTGTGAGGATCATGCCAACGGTGACGCAAAATCAATTAGTTTTTTCAATTGATGAAAATACATTGACTATTAATGCGATATTACTTGCGTAAGATAAATAAATAATAATTAAAAAAAACAAGCTGCACAAAATATGAGACAAATGAATGACTGACTGAGCACTGACTCATAGAAAACCCAGATTTACACAACACTGCAGCAACTACCAACAACTGTTCACTCCAAAGTAGACAATAATCTGAAGCACAGGCTAACACAACAGGCGGCTGGCTGCAGAAAGCAAGATTTACAAAACAGACTACTTTAAGAGCATGGACTACTGATAAATAATATTCAAGGAAAAGAACGGACATACATTTCTTCAAACTGAGGTGATGACGAGCGGGCCTAGGACTGTTTATGCCCAGTCTGAGTGGGATTTGATGTGGGACGGGAAATTAATTGTCTCCCCTCATTAAAAGTCCTTCACCGGTCTGACAATAAAACACTAGAATTTTTTTTTTTGTTTGTGATGAAAACAGCAATCGGATTAGATACTGATGGGTGAGTCTGTGACAGGTGACAGGAGTGTGAGTGGTGCTGTCCGTGGTTCTGAAAGGGTTACTGTTTGTCACATTTTATTACGTTCTAAAGAATGGTGTTTTCCCACAGTTTACAACTTATACGTATGTTTTTTTCATTAGGTCAAAAGGAGGCTCTTCACATACTGCTTGCCTACTGTCATTTATTTTCATGAACTTTTCAGAAGCATTTCCACCTTTACGTTTTTCACAAATCGGACCCCGGGTTTACTGTTGTAGCAGGTGCATGGACCTTAAGCTGATGCTCCAAATGTGTTTTTGCATTCTGAGGTAACACTGAAGAAAGTTTTCACCATCTCCTGTATGTCCAGCTGTTCCACAGTATCTGCCATATACGTGCATGAGTGTGAGGTGCGTCATTGTAACCAATGATTTGTCTTTATTTCTGGGTCTTGTAGCGAAAATACTTTCAGACATTCATGTCTCTGTGTGTATTTACAGACTGGTCTACACATTTGCAGTTTGGTCTACACATTTGCAGACCTTAGCACGCATTTGGAGATCGGTCTACACATTTGCAGGTCTTAGCATCATTTGCAGATTGGTCTACACATTTACAGATTGGTCTACACATTTGCAAATTTGAATACAGATTTGTCGATTTTTTATATTTGCAAGCCTGATTACAAACACAAGGTGTTTTACACATTTGCAGATTCTTGTACAGACACACAAATCTCATCACGCATTTACAGATTCATTTAGACATTTGCAAATCTGACTGCACACACACAAATTGAGAAACACACAACTCTCCACACGCATTTGCAAATAATATTGCTACAATAATGGCCTCATATCTATCCATCTTCATTAACAGAATATACATCACAATCTCAGGACTGAACAAAGGAATAAAATCTGGAAATGTGTAACATACAACATGTCCATTGATTCTAATCCTACAAGGAAGCTCCATGTGACTGGAATGTAAAGCCCTCAACACAATGAGAGGTCAAGAACAGAGTTCAAACAGAGTTTAAGATTACACTCTTTTTCACCTACAAGCAGACGTTCAGGGTTCAGACACAGTTCAGACACAGTTCAGACACTCTGTAGTGTTAAATAAATTACCAAATATAACGTCACTGTATCTGTGGTTTGCCACAACCATCAGAACATCTGGAATGCATAAGGGGTATCTTAACACACGAGTAGTAATAAATGATAAAAATGTGATGAGAAATGTTCTGCAGAGAGAGTTTAAAGCGGCGTATGACTTTTGTCTCCAATTTTTCATCAAATCTGTAAAATGAGAAAATGAAAATGCCTGAGTGACCTACCAGCTCTGTTTGTAAACAAATGGATTGTTTATGGTGGAGTACACTTCAAAATTGTTTACCGTGAGGAAAGACATTCAGGTGAGTAATCATGGAGAGACTTACAGATTCCTGATACTAAGGCTATGACTCGGGTTTTACAGATTTGATGAAAAATTGATGATGAAAGTCATATGCCGCTTTAAGGTAAATAAATAATAGACGAATGTGGGTTGCTGCCTACTGATGTCACATCTGTCTTGACAAGAGCCATCAGAGGATGGATCCCCCTCACCCCCTCACATCCAACAGCAGCATCTCTGATGTTAACTTTAGAGTCCACTGACAGTTATAGAGTCAAGAAGTTTCAGAAAATGAACATACCTGCATCCTGAATGTCAGCAAAATATACAGGAACACAACAATGATGGATGGATGACAGACAAACAGCAAAAGGCTTAAGTTGAGCCTGAGTGCACATAACTGAAACTGTAGTAAGTCAATTGAAAATGACTGAATGACTTTGTCGTACTGATCTAGAAATGAAATGATGGTAGACAGAGAGACTTACTGACCCCTGTATCCATTGCACTACATAACGGGAATTTTGCTGCCACCAAACCGATTTTGTTTTATTGTAAGTGATTTTTGCAAAGTAGGAACCCAAAGTTTAGTGACAGAACATGGTGGATTTGTGGACCAAAGAAACAAATTAATCTGTGGAGAGAACTATGGCATCATCATTAACAGAAGGGAGTGAAATGGGGAGGGGGTTAAAAATGTGATGAGCAATAATAGTCTGTTCTGCTGAGAAAAAGTTGGAGGCAAATAAATAACTCAATGGAGGATTCTGTACTCTGCCTGTAGGTCATCACTCTTGTCAAAACACACCACACCATTAGATTTGGACTCACAGACAGGTCAACATATTTAACCTTAACATGTCTTTTTGGGTGTCTATGCTGTCAGTGCACTATTCAGTTCTTGGAAAATTCACACACAGTGATCATCAAAGGAACAAAACATCCATTTGCTTCTAATATGGGGCTTTTGTTTGTGAACCAAAAATGTCAACTGGATTAAAATCATGTGTCTTTTCACACTATGTGATGCAAACTCAGCATAAGAAATACTGATATAGGAAGACTCACTCTGGTAGAATTATACAAAGTAAACAGACATGGAGGAAAAGAAGGTGCAGGAAATATACAACACATCTGCAATACTGCACACAAGCAAGTATTTTACAACTGTATTAAGAATAGATTCACTAGATATCAAATGATTAAAAAGTGAAAACTGAGCACTCACCCAGCCCGGCATCTTCCCCCAGGTGGGCACCCGCTGACATAAATCTCTCAGCACCCGTATGATGATCACACAGGACTGAAGCCCATTCGCACGAGCCTTTGAAAAAGATGGACGAGCAAAACATGAGTTAAACAGGGAAGCGCACATCTGACAAAATAAATCTAACTGCTGACAACTGCACATAATTTAGTGTTCAGTTTTCCTCAGCTTGATTTCTACAAGGAAAAAAAAATCCCTCAAAGGCACAGATGTACTTTTCAAGAATAGAAACTTAACAGCTTTATCAGCCCCAGCAGATATTTTACTGTTAATATTTAGTCTAAAAGCATCAACACAGGAGAAAAAAGCAGTCAAGGACAATTAGTCTCATGGAAACAATTCCATGTAATGTTCATTCACTATTAATAACAATACCATTTCTGTTGTAAAACCATTACAAAAACCAACATCTATTTTAGCTTGGCTTAAAAAGGAACTGAAATCAGTTCACTTAAATGTCTCACACATCTGCCTCTATACTCCAACAGTAAACATTGTTATCACAGATGAGACTTATTACTGACACTTCCCCTTGGAGAATGATAACACCACTACATTGGCACTCAATTGGGACTTGTATTACCCATGGACCTCTGGTAATTTGGAGTAACTGCAGAGGCTGAGTCATCTTAATCTACCATGTCTGTTATTTGTAAAGCAAGAAATCCTCTGTAAATCAATTAACATATTTAATAAAAGAACAATGTCCCTTTTTTTTATTTACTTTGTGCTTTTGTACTGTATCTACTTGTATTGTATCAGTTAAACCAGTATTTTGTTACCAGACTTAAGAGGCACATACTGATACAGAGCAGAGACACACAGTTTTACATTTACAGTGGCTTGCCAAAGTATTCATACCCCTTGAACTTTTTCACATTTTGTCACACTATGACCACAAACATAAATGTATTTTATTGGAATTATATGTAAAAGACCAACACAAAGTGGCATACAATTGTGAAGTGGAAAGAAAATCATACAGGATTTTAATAGTTTTACAAATAAACTGAAAAGTGCAGTGTGCAAAAGTATGTGTGCATTGAAATGCATTGAAAACATCAGCTAACCAGCACTTTTATCATTTGTTTACCAATTCATCTTATAATTCATATGGCAAATATGTAAATAATTGTATGTATGTACAGAAAAAGTAATTTCAATAGCAGACAATTTTTTATATTTCCCATTTCACTCTTAAATGGTCTGCCAGTCTTCTGCACCGTTTTCTGTATTTTGCTGCTGTAAACACTGCAATTTCATTAATATCTTATCTTGTGTTAGTATGTAAAATTTTGCTCATTTAATCTCAGAGGCAGATAATTTTTCAAGAAATTGTAGACCACTGTACTTCGGCTCCAGCGTCAATTAAAGCTGCAGTGTGCTATGCTTCATAGTTTAAGCAAAAATTCCATACTTCTTTCACTGCATATACAGACTTCTAGCTGCTTCTGTGGACCGCTTTCAGGCTGTAGAACATCTAATCACTTATGCAGGCTTTGGATAACACAAGTCTTTTCACACAGAGGGTGAGAAATAAGGGCAGTTTCCCCCCTTATTTCAGCTCCTGCAGCTTTAATACAAACCCCTTTCAAAGAACACCATGTTTCAATCCACTAACATTCCATTTCCATTTGTTCATGACTAATGTATCTGCTACTGATGTTCAAACTGCTAAAGGTTAAACCTGAACCCCTTCACCCATGAATGACTGCTGGAGGCTCCACTCATTCCCATTTCCGACAATGTCTTTGCAAAGACTTCCAAAGCATACATAGTAATATCATTTGTTATATCTGGTGAATTCTTTATGACCTTTGAGTCTCAGATTTAAAGATTAATGATCAGTTTTAAGGATAATTAAAGCCCTAATTTAGGACAATTACATTTATAACTTTTTAAGGATCCAAAGACACCATATTACCTGGTGACCTCAGGAAATTTATAATTGTGGATGTCATCTCTAATCTTAACTACATGTAAATCTACCATGTTTGTAATTCATAAAGCAAAGTTTTAACTAGTCATGATGAAAATCAAAGAGGTCCCATGATAATGTTGATCCCATGTGACTAATGTTTTCTGTGCATTTATTGTGCCACTTTCTTAGATGAGGACTACAGAGGTTGCACTGGTAGTTATAAATGAAAATTCTAAAAGTTGAGTGAATGCAAGACTCTTTGCAATAACAGCAGTATGATGTATTTACCTGAAACCATTTGGCATGACGGAGAGCAGCAAGGTATTCCAAACATTTCCTCTTATTCAGCAGATCAGGAAGATCCTTTTCATCCATACCTAAGACAGATGCCTCAAGGCTTAGTGCTGAACACACTTAAGAGTCAACATTACTATAATATACAATAAACACAGCTTTACAGCCAATGTACAGTAGCCGACCAGGAATATGTTTATAAAAACACTGCATGAATGTACTTACTTAGACATTATCTCACATGCTGAATTTATCCCCGGGATTGATAAAGTCTATCTGTATCCATACATTCTTTTTATCTCTTCGTAAATATTGGGTAAGATGTGAGAAAACAAACAAGAATCTCAGCGCTGGATATAAGGATGACTACTGTTCTGTGGAGCTGAGGTTATAGTCAGGCAAACACAAAAATAAGGAAATCCAAGGCACTCCAAGACAGGAGTGGTTTACAGTGATTCACTGACATTTTAATGACTGATTATGACACAGGTCAAGTCCTTCTTCTTTCTTTTACTTTTTTCTGTGCAAATTTTTGGCAATAAAACCTTTTGACAGACCACACAGATACCAATGACATTTTAGTGTGTCTGCGATGTAACACAGGAATTATACATGGTATTATTTACACCTGTGTGTGTTTTCCACTATGATAAGCCTGCGTCACGTAAAAATGTCAGCCTCTGTTCCCCTTTTACTGCATATTTACTTCTCACTATAATAAAATGTAATCAGTGTCAATAAACATGACTGTACTTCCCTCACACAACTGCCCATTGTACCCTTTGTGTAGTAATTCTACCTTTACATTATGAATCAAATACAATAATTGTCATTTCCCTGCTACAACTTTTTCAAATTCCTTTTAAGTGTTTAGGATTTCCTAGTTTTTGTGCTCACCACTGACTCTGAATGAGGGCCCGACTGACAAAACACTTACGAACATTTAATGGTCCCCTGTGGAGTTCTGACGTGTTTGCACAATTTTAGAAGGCACCTTGTTGGCCCACTGGTCAGTCCATGCTACATTTACAACAAGGCATCTGAGAATGGCTGGACAGAATGTGTTAAAATTTAGCACAAAAGTTTGTTTAGACTCTGTTTTTATGAATGAGAAAGAGCCTAAGCCTTGTCCCTTACTGCTGTGCTCATCAAAAAGTTTTGTGATCTCCTTTGAACCATTCCGTCTATTACACTTTCAATGTTTTGGGAGAAAATCATCAGACTGGGAAAAGTCCTTATCATATCATCTGGTCTCTAAACAAACTGCTGGAAATGTCTCTGCAGCTTCAACATGACCAGGCCCTGGAGTGTTTTTCACTTTTGTAATACTTTCTACACATTCTCAAAAGACAAGTAACTGTTACTTTAACTCAGAAATTTATTGTGTAAATCGACAGACATCTTATATGTAAATGATGCTACAATTCAAAGGTCCCATGGATTACACCGGAGGGGGTGGAACTGTGAATTTCTACAACTGATTTGACACAAACATTAACTTGGACTCAAGTATGAACTGGAAAGATTTTTGTGGGAAAAGGTCACCATTAAGGTGACCTCAGAATATACGCTTGGCTTTAAATTTCAGAGTAAATTTCAAACAAATACAATATAAAAGAAATCATGTTACAATGTCAGTATATACTGTTGGTACTGAACAGTAAAAATATGTCACTAATTTGAGGTTGCAAGTAAATGCGTAAAGTGCACGAACAGATCATGATGCAAGGATAGCGGACACATCTTGACTGAATGTAGCTTTGGTGCAATGTGTTTCTGAATGCATCTTTTTGCATGTATATCATGCAATTCTTATCCTACCAAACATTTGTAAAGTTTCAAAAAATGTAGTGAAGGAGATTAAGCAAAAATCAAAAAATATGTTTTCTTGCAAAGTGCAGCTGAGTAACAATGTGAAATTTAATCTATGTTTACAAGAAAACTCCACAAGGAACCTTTAAAAATGCCCATAAAGCTGATTTGTTTAGAGAATTTTCAAGGAATTTGGGTTTTGGAAAACATATTCTCTTGAAGATTTTTAACAGATCTGGCACTGCTTAGCATGGATAGAAATAGTCCCCGTATCTTCGAAAACTCTCCAACCGACCAGTAAAGTCACACAAACTAGGAAACCCTTCATCACACAGCATGAAACACCAAAATTAACATCCACAAATAAACCATAAAAGAGAATCAAATCTGTTAAGTACAATGTGACAAGCCAAACATGAATGTAATTAGTAGAACTATAGAGTGGAAAGCTAGATAGGTTAGAAATGTTTGTGTTGAATTTAGGACTTTAAAAAACCATTTGAGGGCACCTACAAAGGACAAATGACAGGCTTTCCCAAAACATTCAGTGTGGTTACATGACTACAATGACGGAATATTTCACAAGACCAGTCTCGGGGCTTTCCACACTTCCATGTTCACTAGAACTGTAGCAACAACAGAGGACGTTAGCTTTCTTACAAGGGAAATACAGAACAAAAACAAAGCCATGTTTTGAAGTCTACACTACCATACCACTTAGAATCAAAGACCCATATTTATCCTGCATTTTAGAGCTGAAATTTTTGTAGATTTAGCAGCAGCTGAATCCCTCTGATGAACATGTATAACAAAGGGTTTGTCCTACTCTAAAACGCTTCATAAACATGGGCTATGTTGTCAGTTTGGTTTCACTGTTCTTAGTGGTATGTATACAAGTGTGGTCTTCAGATTATTAGCCATCTGCTTGCCTAGGTCTGCTGATACAGAATCGGGGGCACTGATCAACAAACCCAAACAAAAGTTCAAAAAAGAAAAGACAGCGGCCATAGAAAACATTACTACCATGTTTTCAAAATGGGAAAAAACACATTCAAATGCTGACAGTTACTGGAGGAGGTGGAGGAGTGTTTGCGACACAATGACCTTAAAAATCCCCTGCACTGTTGAATGGGACAAATAATGACAATGGATTCACTAATGCCATCTTGGTTTAATTCTTAAAGTGATCATTGTGAGGCGATAAAATGACACTCCCACACCTTGTTATGGATAATGCCTTGTTATGAAGCAGGGATGACAGTTAAGGGAATGGGAAGTCATTGGACCTCAGAATCCTCTAGTGTGTGTCATCAAAATGCAAAACAAAATGTCACTTTTAAATGAATGATTTACTTTGAAATAGCGTTCATCCCTGGGCATCATCTCAACACTGATCATCACTTCAGTCATCAGCCTGCTTCTATGATCATTTCCCAAAAGGTGGTTTTATCTGAGCATGTGTTCATGAGATAAACACACACCCTAGTGGCATAGAAAGGTCGGAGAGCCCGGCTTTTTAATTCCCATGTCGTGGAAAAAACAGAAATAAAGAGGGACTTGTGTAACTGCAAAAAATGGGGAAAATAAATGGAGTGGGACAAATAAATGTGTGTTTGTTCTTATTTAAGGGGTTAAAGAAAAAAAGAAATAGCAGAAAACTTTTTTTCTTGAATGTGGGCTTAGTTAAAAGTCCCATTTCTCAATCTGTGTAATTATTTTTAGCCTAAAATGTAGGCTGCTTAAGGGTGAATGGGTGAAGCAGGGGAGGGGGTATATAGTGTATTAAACACAGTGCTAACATTTTGTTTGTCTGGTACTGAAAGCTTTGGCTTCTCTAACCTTTCTCAGCCGCTTTTCCTCCTGCCTGCTTGTCCTTCTCAGTGGCAGGGTCCTCCCTCATCAGCGGCGAGGTGAGAGAAATGGTCACCTGCATTTTGGGCTCCTTGCTTGAAAATATCACGATGTTCGCCTCCTCGGGGTGAGCCTGCACCTCATACTGATCTTCAGAAAATGTCTGCCGGTTAAAAGGACACTTGGGATTACTCACTACAGAGGAGGAGGGGGTATGTGGGTTGGGCAAAAATACAGCCTCATCAGGCCCTTGCAATTTATTTTGGTCAAGGCTAAAAGGATGAGGCATCCCTCATTTAAACACGTTTATTGACTTAAAATAGTTCATCAACAGTATCTTTGAAAGAGTGATATATAGGACAACAAAGGGGGCTTTTTATAAAAACAGCCCCACCTCACTCTGTAGGATTCAGGTGTCATAACCAGGCAGTAAATCTAAAGATCAGTGAAAAGCACCTTTAATGAAACACCAATTCCAACTAAAGCAGGAGGGAGGAAGAATGAGTCAATTACAAAACATCACAACTGACAGGTCTTCAGTTTATCTGTGTTTGGTACCAATCCTCTGCTTTGTCTTGTGGGCCTTAAATGAAAATACAAGTTAATTTGAAAATTCAGATGGATTTTTCTCTTTGGTTTAGGACAGTTACTTCATTGGTGAACATGAAAATAAAAGCTCAAAAGCCACAGTTTAAGAAAAATGTAATACGAGGAAAATTAAAACATTCATGTACATGTACATGAGTCATGTACATTGTGCTCCCATAGAAATAAATAAATCCATAGCCACTGTTGTCAGGTAGGTAAACATGTTCACTAATGAATAATGAACCGGTCAAGAGCAAATAGAAGAATCCATTAGGTTGAACTAAATACTTGCAGTGGATTCTCACATTTTGTCTTGACTGGTAAAACCTATGGAAGTACTCAGATTACTTACAGAGAATAAATCATCATGTCTCTCAGAAATAATCTACATGGAAACTAAACTGCAACTGCAAATATCTTTAGTTGAACTTACGAAATGATGAATAATATAATAAATCTAAATAAATATTTGTTTTGGTTTGGCTTAAAGAACAAAATCAGTTTGTCTTGTGGTTAAGATGATTTTATTTAACTACTTATGCTTAAATTAAAGCACTGAAAACACTTGGGTAGGTTTAGGAAAAGTCACTCACAACCTTTTTGCTCCAGTATGGAATTGGGCTCATTTCTTTTCACAAGCTATTGTTAAACAGTTTGGAGCAATTGGAGAAAAGTCTTACTTCAACCTAAAGTGTGAACTGTTGTGTAATACTCTACAGGTAAAAAATTTGTCAAAAAGTGAAACTGAATCAACTAAAATATTCTAATATTATGGTCTGTTGCACATTGTCCACTGCCCTCCACTAATACAGCATCCTTGATAAGAATGGTTTACCTGAAAACTTGTAGAAACAAAGGCCAGATCACTATATGAACTAATTGGGTGAAAAAGGCCTGAAAGATGTGATCTTTTCCTAAATCTAACCAAAGTGTTTCTGGTGGCAAAGTCCTGATTTTTGCTGAAAAAAGTAGTGAATCTTTCACTGAAAACTTGCATTTTGTTCCAACAAAATCAAAGCACTGATTCCATGTATAACAAAACATAACTGGAAATGCAATTTAGTTAAATATTAAATTATTTCTGTGAGACCTGGTTGACTGAAGCTATAGGTGACCTGCTCTACAGCAGTCACATCCTTGTGATCCATCCTTATTTATTTCAAATATAAAATCCTGTCCATCTTCAGCTCTTTAAAGACACATCATTGTGAAGAAATCTGGCACAAAATTACATCCTCTTTTTAAAAACCTACTTCACCCCTCATCTTTCTGCCAGAACTGTATTTAAAGTTCCGAATGATATTACTCAAGATAAAACCACATAATTTCCTCCCTCAGCCTTGCTCCCTGGAATGGGATGTCCAAATTATTGACATCGGTGTGTCTTTCAGTGTACTATGAGGTTTTCTTACCGCTAGTTCTTTAGGCAGCTGTTTAGCGATGCTCTTCAATAAGGATATAGTTGGTTTCTTAGCTGTAAGCAGGATGAGCTCCACATTTCGGTCACCACGCAGCAGCAGGCCTTTGGCCAGGATGCCCACCCTCATCACTCCTTTAAGTAGCCGCGCTGCATTCTCTGTACTGTAACAAGAATGGGAGAGACCTTACAAATCCATACAACAGCAGCTCAATATGCTCCCACTGGTAGACTTGTTAAACGAGATTTTTTTGGGTTGCAAAATAAATTTGTATTTTGATCATTCAAGTGTAACAGCTCATAAAATTCATGGTTTGGTATTTGATTTTGGAGTTCAGTATGTTTATAAAATCTCATATAACATTTATAACATTTTTTCATCCATTTTCAAAACATATTCAAAAGCATCTAATTGGACATGTATATACTCTATGTTTTGTGACCATGGACAATGTAACTGTACATAAATAGTAGCCAAACCTCCAGAATACCTGTTATTGAATCTTTCAGTCTGGGCAGTTGCCACATTGTTTTTTTGGAAACTGAGGTGCCCATATATAGACAGGAGTTATCATAGAAAAAAATGTAAGAAACTTAAATACACCTTGAGTCTGACTTCAGTCCCCTCCTCTCCTATAGATTCGATGTCTATTGTGGACTATATCTACTATAAATAAGTTACACAAATACACCAAAAAAATGCAATTCACTGTTACACGCTGTGTGAAAATCACAGCAGCTGAAACGCTGCTTTTTGTTTTACGCTAAATTCATGACAAAATTAACAAAGCAGTACAACCAAGTTAGTCTTCACACACAGGTGAGGTCAACAGGCCAAACAGTCCAACAAAACATGCTGCACACTTTAAATACCCCTTGGCCAAATATAGTGTAAGATTCTGTTGCTAGTTACTGCCCTATAATATAGATTAGATTGTCTTTGTGTAAAACTTATTACATACATATTTATATTTGAAAGTACTCAGATATTATAACTGCACAAGGCCATTGGACCTTGAAAAAGTAGGTCTAGGTGACCAATTTTCAATAGGCTTCTGCACCATGCCAAGATGCATCCACAGTATAAATTTGGTGCCAGTATGTCAATGCATTCTTCAGGTAATGCAATTATGTCACTGAATAGACAGACAGACGGAGGGACAGACAGACAGACGACAAAACGATTATAATACTCCTTCGGCCAGAAGTTGGCCTAAGGGGTAAAAACCAGAACAGCTCTGAACATTCATTTATGCCTAAAATCACACTTCTCAGTTACATCCAGATAAAGCCCACTGGGTCATAGTGGTTTTTGACTTTAAAAAAAGATTTTCCATGAATATAAAGTTTGGGCAACACTGTACTAGTTAATTAAACCATTGTATAAAAGCTATTATTTTCACACAGGATCAAAATCATGAAAATGTTCTTTCAGGTTTCAGTAAATGCAGTCACTGTTTGCTACCATGTACAAGTCCAGTGTATCAAAATTCATGTTTACCCTTTTTCGTCTACTTCTTCAATAGCAGCAGTGGGTGGAGCTGGAGCCTCCTTCTCCAGTAAGGAGTCCGACACCAGTTTGAGGGCTCTCTCTGAGTGGGAGACGATCCTCTGAACAGCCTGCAGCTCCTCCTCCACCGGGTAGATGGTTGAGTGTTTAGCCATGATGTGACGGTCGTCGGGAGAGTCCGGTCGACGCACACAGGTCTTAAAGAAAACGATTAAAAGATACTGAAGGTAAGCATATGCTTCAGGGTCCAGGAACAAATCTACCTACACATTTGGTTTTTTTTTTAACCAAATTTTCAAGACCATAATTTCTCTGAAGAAAATTAAACAAAATGTCCATGCCTCACTTTACCAAAGCCTGAAAACATTCTTATTTTTTGGAAGACCACGACTTACAATATGCTGAAAGCTAATTATGAATGCAAAAAAAAACACTGAAGTGCACAGCAGCTTTCACTAGACCACATATATTCTATTACAGAGGTGTGGAAGTTACATTTCCATGAACTTTCCTGGAACTTTCTATCTGTATGCAGTATATGTCTGTGTGTGTTCATGCCACCAACTCAAAATATACAGTACATTTTGACTTAGACAGTTTACACAGGTTAGGTCACTCTCTCTACCAAATTCAGTCTCTGCATTTTACTCATAATGCACACACAGTGCCTAAACATATCCCAGTCATCCTGGTCATAATTAACAGGCATTCTTGACATACTGCACAAAGGTCTCTTTGAGAGTATTAACTACATAGTAGAATTATCTGGCATGATGGGTATGAAGTCTCCGACTGTCTTCACAATAGATCTACATGATCTGTATAAACTGATTTTATATGCTGAGAGGAGGTTAAGAAAAAGCCCTAAAGGGATATGAGAGGTTTGGGGTTTTTTTTGTTTTTTTTTTTAAATGGCAGCGTTTCCAAAACTCACCAGTAGAGGGGGCACCGGCATCCCTGGACGACTCATCAGAGGTGGAGGGGCCATCCTACGGCGCTGCTCCCCCCAGTACATCTGCTCCTCCTCCATCCTCCTCCAGTACAGGTCCTCTTCATACCGCCTGAAGGAGCAAATGAAAGTCAGTAGCAGAAATGTCTTTAAAATTCTAAACATTTGTTTCCAAAGAAGATCAGGACTGCCATGATAGAGACAGGGAGACATAACAGACTTTACCAAAATGTATATATTTGTGAATAAATAAGTTTAGGCCTTTGACTAAGATGATGATAAGATATGACTTAATTGATCTCACCGTGGGGAAATTGCAGTGTTTACAGCAGTAAAATACAGAATGTGCAGAAGACAGGCAGAGACATTTAAGAGTGATGATGCCAGACCTCATCTCCATGTGCCAGCGCTGCTCATCATCTCTCTGTCGCTTCAGCACAGCTTTCTGCTTCTGCTTCTTCAGTTTGCTCTCCTGCAGTTTCCGGGCCCGGTTACTGGGTTTGATTTCCACTGGAAGCTCAGGGTTCACTTTTTTCTACAAAGTGAGTGGGAAGAGGACAGAACTCATGTAAAACAGAATCGGAAAAGAGTAGTAGTCAGTGGTGGCTGTTCTTGTGAAGAGTTCAGTCCTGGTTACTCCCTCTCTTTAGGCAGTCATTGGTGTGCAGCGCCCCCTCCAGGTGAGTCCAGCCCACACATCTTGGGGGTCTATTACTCTATTTAAAGGGTACCTGTAGTGAATTTTCATTGCTAGCTATTTCAAAAGATCACGTATAATACTAGCGGTTCTGTCCGGTAACTTACATCATAGCCCGTTGTCAAGTACACGCAAATACTAAGTAACTGCTCTGTCCGTCAGGCATGGTCAGCGCCATGTTGACTCCTTCACAGGCTGCTCCAGCACCAGTACTGACGAAGTAATGATGTATTATCCGATTAGCTGGGCTGCGATGGACTGGTCACTGACCCCCTGCAGCAACAGACACCAGTCTAAGATGACACATTATCGGCCAGCGCTGGATCGCGTCCCTAGGACAATGGCGGACTGCAAAGCTTACAGCTGCACAAACAACAAGCATGAACACTTAATCTCACTCACTGCTGCTTGTTTACTCGCACTCATCACCCAGAAACCACAAGGGTACGTCAATTACGGCCGGCAATGGCTACTTCCAATAAGTTCTGCCCCCATCTGTAATTCATGTAATAAAAAGGTCCAGTGTGGTGCATTTATGGTGATTTTTACCTCTGCCAAGGAACAGTGGAGGTTATGTTTTCTTCAGGTTTGTCTGTTAGCAAGATAACTCAAAAAGTTATGGACAGATTTTGATGAAATTTTCAGGAAATGTTGATATTGGCACAAGAAACGATTACATTTTGCTGGTGATTGGGGGGGGGGGACGGATTTTTTGTTTGTTAGCAAGATAACTCAA
>JAPQRP010000020.1:34992330-35005252 GCA_037367295.1 Apogon hyalosoma
CATTGTCAGAACCTACGCTGGTGCAGTGGGACCTGGGTTCCTCCTGGTCCACGACAATGCCCGACCTCATGTGGCTACAGTGTGCAGGCAGTTCCTGGAGGATGAAGGAATTGATACCATTGACTGGCCCCCACGTTCACCTGACCTAAACCCAACAGAACACCTCTGGGACATTATGTTTAGCCTGACAGAAAATAAATTATACTTAAATCAAAAATAACCTTTTGATGTCTTCACAGCTAACTTATGAGTAACAGAAAATTTAAGCTGGTGAAAAATAGTCATTTGATTTATATTGTGATACATATATTGTCTGATATGAAAAAAATTACCATGATATTTTTTTCTATATCGCCCCACCCTACCGTTGAGGAATAGTCCCATCTCCACATTAAATATTTCAGGCTATCTTGGACCAATATTTTAGCAGATATTAGAAATTTTGGAATACAATAGCCTTACAATCACGTTGTATTGCCCATGACTGTTGACGGGAAGTGCAATACCACACTGCATAATGGGGAATGAAGTTAAAAACAGGAACGACGCATTTACTAACTTCAGTCCCTAAATATTGGTATTACTATGACCTATGGTTCCCACGGGTCAATGTGCCAGTACATACAGCTCTGGATAAAAATAAGACACTACTGCAAAATGATCACTTTCTCGGATTTTACCACGTATAGGTATGTGTTTGAGTACAATAAACATTTGTGTTTGATTCTCTAAACTACCGACAACATTTCTCCCAAATTCCAAATAAAAATATGTTATTTAGAGCATGTATTTGCAGAACACGACACATGGTCAAAAAAGAAAAAGATGCAGGTGTTTTCAGACCTCAAATAATGCAAAGAAAACAAGTCCATATTCATTTCCAAACAACATAACACTAATGTGTTAATTTGGGAAAAGTTCAGACATCAGTATTTGGTGGAATAACCCTGGTTTTCAGTGACAGCTTTCAAGTGTTTTGGCTCTCCACCACTGCTGCTGGATAACTTTACGCAGCTCCTGGCATAGAAATTCAAGAAGCTCAGCAATGTTTGATTGCTTGTGACCATCCATCTTCCTCTTGATTATATTTCAGAAGTTTTAAAAGTGGGTTCACATCTGGAGATTGGGTAGGCCATTACAGGGTCTTCATCTGGTGGTCCATCATCCACACCTTTATTGACCTAGCTGAGGCAAGGAGCATTGTCCCGCTAGAAAAAAACAGTCCTCAGAGTTTAGGAACATTATCAGAGCAGAAGTCATGTAGTTTTCAGTAGTTATTTTTTTAATTCCAGTTACTTTTACGGTACTAATAGCATTGTTTTTGCCTATTGTAAGAAGATAGTGATGGCCACAGTAGTAGTTTTTATACTTCTCCTCCTTAAATAAGACATGGATCAGCTGTTTATTAAGTAGAATAAGGTGTGCTTGTGTTGGAATTCAACAGACACAGGAATGGAATGGCTGTCATACACAGTGTTAAAAGTAACGGGGTGAAAAATAACGGCGTTAGTAATGCTGTTATTGTTTTTCAGTAACGGGTAATCTAACTGATTGCTATTTGAAATGTTACAATGTTGTTACCGTAACTGGCAGTGAAATATGGTGCATTCCTATGCACTGATATCTAACAGCTGTTATCCGTCCTGTCTCGCTCAGCCAGGCACTAGAGGTGTGACGTTCGCGGACAAGTCTTGTCTTTTGAACGGCTCTTTTAAGTCAATGATAAGAACCGATTCATTTGCAAACCGTTCTTATATTCAAATTGCCCACACTGCCTTCATGCTTCATCTGTGTGCCCATGAGTCTGAGGTGTTCACGCTGCCTTCACGTGAACGACTAATGACATCTCCGAGTTTGAGTTGTCTGCAGCACACCCCATTCACTTGAATGCAGCTTTATGCGCAGCTAACTTAGGGGAGGAGTTATCAGTGAGTCTGACTGACTGGACTGAAGACATTTATGACTGTATCAGGGGGGAGCGACTGAATAAAGTGGAGGTGCGGGATTCACTGGAGGAGCATCTTCTTCCTATAAATGCAGATCCTCTTATGTGGTAGAAAAGCCGGGCCCTAGTGGACCCCAGCCTCGCCAAAGTCATGGTATAGAAGGTCCGTTTAGTGGGAACATCGGTTCCATCTGAAGGAGTATTCTCTAAGACAGGACTAATATCAAAGAGAAGTCGCCTTTGATCACTTGTTTTCCCTAACTCAAATTTGCCAAAGGATAAGAAGGAGAGGCAGTAGAACCCACAAAGGATAAAACTGCTTTATTATTTCAGGGATAATGTCTTTGCTTTTGTTCACACTCCAATGAATATGAAGTTAAATGAAGTACCCGTGTATGCTCTTCTACTCTATGCAACTACAACCGTGAAACACGTTCAAAAATCAGTTTTCTTTTACATATTTACAGGTTTTTCAAAAAAGTAATGCAATAATTACTTTCCCTGGTAACAAATTACATTCACAAAGGACTAATTTGCCCAACACTGGTCATACATGAAGGCATGTTGATTTCAGAGGAAATTGCAGTGGTCTCAATTTTTTCCAGAGCTGTATATATTTCTGTTTGTGATGCACTATTCAACTCAGAGATGTAGAATGGGGCCCAATGAAACAATGTCAATCATCACAATGTGGAAATAATGATAAAATATGTTCTTTGTATTCATTTCACCCAGCTGCTCAGATAAATTATTACTTATTTAAATAGCATGATAAATATTCTCTTGCTAAATATTTTAAAATAATTGTAATATGACAGTTATGTAATAATTGTGACAAGACTAATCATGATTAAAATATATTGATAACATGAATATTGATCATTATTACAATAAATGTTATATCATCATTCTCAGGTACTGCACAGTCTGTCGGCCACATCTGTCTCCTAAACTATAGTTTAAAGGGTAGCCTAAATGTTTTGTCGTGAGTGAAAGTTGAAGAAAGCAGGCAGTTATTAATGACATTAAATTATTCATTAAAGTCACAACAAGAAATAAAAGGTCAAGCAAGAGGAAACTGATATTTGAAAAAAAAAAAACAACATAAAACACCTGTGACTGAAGCTTAAACTGTTGATTTTGTGGATTTTGTGCAAGCAGTTTTTGCAAAATTAATTATGCATAAAGAACATCATGAGGGTAATTGAGTTTTCATTCAACACGATGTAAAAGATGTCTGGAAATTTGAAAGTTGTGGTTTTGAAGTCTACTTTATGGACAGAATATCACAAACCCCACCCAGACAGACAACTAGGGCAGGGTATCATAGCTACTTTCCATAATCAATTCGATTTTGATTCATAAGGTTCTAAATTGATTAATCATGATTCGATTCGATTCAGTCTTAATTGATTGATTCAGATTCATTTAGTGATACCAAAGTACAATTTTGATCTGTAACCTGATTATTTGACTACCACAGCCGACGGGTGCGTGCGTGCGTGCGTGTATGTGTGTGCAGTCCGTCACTGTCGCTTGGCTCCGTACCAGGGTCAGATAGTTGCGATCCTGCTCTGAAAAATCTCTCATATCCACTATTAATCAATTGCACAAAATTAAGATGAAATCAATCTATGATCGATCAAATAGATTTTTTTTTACCCAGCCCTACAGACAACTATGTCACAAATCTAACATTTATAATGATAGAATGTTTGTTCAACATCAAAACATGCATGTAGAACATTAGTAAAACAACAAAACAGAATCTGAAAGTGTTTCATCTGAAAATGAACAAATTTAACACTGAAGACAAAAAACAAATGTCACAACAGTATTTATGACGATATTAATTATATCATCTATTCACTGAAACTAAATGAACCATCCCTGGTTCAAATCTGCTGATCTCCTGGTCTCTATCATGAGTACAACCACCAGACCCTGGTGTTAAATATGTCAAATACTGGACTAAGGATATGGTTTATAGACAATGAAATCCCATAGCCTCCACCTCATTGAGAACCAAACCTTGTTCACTCAAGATAAACTTGCCAGAAGCTCAACCCAGCACATTGTTTCCACAAAAACTCAGAATCACATCAAGCTGCAGAAATGGACTTTGGATTAAGTTTCAACATTGGTTCTCTTCTCTCATAATGGACTAGAATGGGTTTTATTCACAAACCACCAGTGAAAACACAAACATGATCCATCAACTCTTCCCTAAGTCTCAGTCCAGTTTTAGCTTTACTGTTTTGTCTTGTTGTTCCGTCTCTTTATTAAGACAGAAAAAAAATTACACAAAAAGTAACACACACATCAGAACTAATGGCTTCTACAAGTATCAGTATTTAGTCTTTTATTGGGGATCTGGTGTTGTATTATGATAAGCCTCCTTCAGAGTTTTTCCTTTTTGCAGATCTATTACAACTTCTATAATATCCATATTTACTAACAAATTTGTTTATAATATGGTTTGACACCTATTTCCTGTATATTACATCTGTACACTTAGGCTGAATCCCAATTAACCCCTTGGCCCTCCCCCTCCGTTTTGTGCATATTCATGAAGGGGTAGTGTTGTCCCGATTGTCGATTAGACATGGGGAGGGGCTAAGGTGGAGGGCTGTATAGCCCTCGAAACAGAGATTTTCCAGGACCACACTACGAATGGAAGGGTAGGAGAACTCTCCCATAATTCTGTTCAAATCACTGGCAAGATGGAGGTAAACACAGCAAAAAAGTGCAGCAGTGTGATGAAAGAAACAAACAAATGCATGTATTTTCTTCATAAACAACTTAATCATTTGATCAACCATTTAATGCCATTTCAATGTGTTATAGATCGTATTTCTGCTGTTTATATTTGATAGCCCAAAAAGATGCCCAAAGCCCATGCAACAGAGATGGTTACAGCTGCTAATGGCATGGTGAATACTTTCAGAAACAAAGTTTTTGCATCTGTTAATAGCAGCATCGATGACTGCTGATGACGTAAGAGGTCACGAATGGTTGTCCCATTTCATAGGAGAATGTTTCAACCCTTACCCCTTGCAGCTCCGTTTCAAGACATAGTGTCAAGTGCAAGGACCAAGGGGGAGGGGTAATGGGGAGGGCAAAGGGGTGAATTGGGATTGGGACATATAGAACAATGTTATCAGTAAAGCCAAGGTAATAAAATAAGGTAATAAAATTAGAGAAACTGCCATATCTGACATAGTTGATATTTGTAATTTCACAGTAAATTTTCATAGAATGAATATAACCAAAATGGTTCAGAACAGGAAACAGCTAAAAACCAGTGCATCAAAACAAATCAGACCAAGCCTTGACCATAAAAACACATGTAGAAGAGGGAGAATCTTTGTAACCTTTGAGCTGTTATTTCCAGTTAAAATGACATCCTATTGGCTCTGAGTAATCAGTCTGTCTCTAGTCATTTCATCTTGAATAAAGAAACTAAAATGATTAACCAAATAACTAAATTGGAAAAATGGCAGTTTGTTATTCAGCTTAGTTAGTTCAACTCCAACGTAACCAACTAATGTAAACTAAATATTAGGGTTGCAACGACTAGTCAACTACTTAAAGTTGATGGAAAAATTAGTCTACAACTAATTTAGTCGTCAGCAGGTTGATACTGACATCATACGCTTTTGTTTATTCAATGTTAGGATAAATATGGATAACGGCCATTGTTTGTTTTTTTGCAGTTCACAATCAGACTAGTTGTTACAGCAGTCAATGACTAGCTGAATACTGAAATAGTCATTAGTTGCAGCCCTACTAAATATTAGAATAAATTAAACCATTTGCAGCACTTTCCCATATATCCTCAATCCATCAGTGTCACAAAGTTCATCTCAATCTCTAAAATACCTTCCATGTGTCTATGAGTCGCATCAGGTGATGAGGACACATTTACAGGGATAAATCAATATTAGCAGTGCATCTAATAATAAAACAGACTTGATTATGGCTGTAGAAACAGACGGCATGTGGAAAGGGACTAAATGTTGTAGCTCCTGTTTGTCAGGTTAAGAATGTGGTAAAAATGGCAAATATTCACAGTGAGGATCCTATGACAGTGAATGAGGACCGGTTTACATCTAGATTACATGTTAATTATATCTGATCATTAGTTAAATAACCACAAACAAGATTCACTAGTTCGGCTAAACAAACTAAACGGAAACAGCCAATGCCAAATACGGTTGGAACTGTTGTACTATCCATCATTTCTTCAGTTTTTTGCCTTCGCATATGAATAACATCACCCATACATTTTTAGGACTCCGTAAACATGGATCTGGATTTAACCCGGATTAATCCTAAACCCGGACAGAACCTCTCTGGTCACAGACACAGCGCAGGCCGGTGGATTTTTTAACGGTAACTTTATGATATAGTTAAACATGAGTCCGTTCGTGCTGTGTTCGGCCCACGGTGACCGGCCAGGTTCAGTTTAATGTCAAGCCGCATGTCGGTGGAAGCGCCGGCCTGCGACCTCCGCTAGCCGCCGTTAGCCTACCTTAGCGGGTCAAGCTAGCCGCATACTCCGTCCCCGCACCACCGCATACCCAAACCACACCGGCCACTGTGTCTCCGCAGATACACGGCTGCGTCTAAGAGCTGGAAGTCAGCAGACATAATGACACGGGCCTACATCGCTGAATTACCTGTATTGGGGACCGGCACCATGTGTAAAACCGAAGTAATTGCTTGCAGCCATCTTGGTATCTCCAGCACAGTACTGTACTGAGAGACAGCACGAAGAGCAAAGTCAGGAGCCACGGGCAAGATGGTTCACCCCCTCTGCGGCACAGACGCGCCCGCCTAGCTGCACCGGAAGTGCCTAGTGTAATAGAGTTTTCGAAAACATATCTCTTTCTGATTATACCAGAAATTATCTCAGTTATCCTTGTTATAATAAGTGATAAACAAATTTGATTCCTGCTTAATATTTTGGCGAAGCCAGACTGAATTTTTATACAATACTACAAATATATGAAGACACAACTGGAGCTTCAGCTATGAATTTTTTTCATAATCAGTTAATCTATTGATTATTTTCTTTGATTTGATTCAATTAAAATATTATTTGAATGGGTACAAAAAAAATCTGGAAAAACTGGTTACAGCTCCAGAATCAGAGTTTACAATAACGACTGGTTGCATTCCTTTTCTTTGCTTTAAGCTTTAGTCAGTCTGTTGTTGTGATGTTATTGTTTCTCTGTGTTGTTAAAATGAAAAATGTTCAATAAAAAGAGACTATTAAAAAAGGAGTAAAAAATATGAAAGACATGTCTGAAAATGCCAAATTCCTCATCCTTTAGTCCAGAACCAGCTGAAACAACAACCACAAAAAATATAAGAGTAAATAGAAATAACAACAATAACAGCAGTATAAGTATATACAAAAATATCTATAGATATAAACATTAACAAACAAGTCATATGACATCTACAAACAATATGTGCACTGCAGTCTTCAGCAAATTTATATTCAGCTTACTAACTTATCTTAAAATGGAATTAACATGCAACTTAAAAAAAAAAGTTTGTTTGAAAGCTTAACAGTTTAAAGGCATAAGTGATGGTTCCAATGAACAAAAGTGAGCATATAGACATTTTCTGCCTTTTTGTCCTCATCTCTTGTGAGCTACACTCCATGTTGTTTGTGTTGATGTTAGCATCATGTGCAGCACGAGTGCCTGTGTGAAACAACAGTGGAACCAATGTTTTACAGCAGCTAAATTAAGGAAACAAAGCTTTGAGTCAGAAAAATTGTAATTGCAAAATGTTATTACTGGATTCGAGACATTTAATTGACTAATCATTTCACAGGATATTTGTCTTGGACAGCAGTGCTACACATTGCTACATTCACATTTGGACATATATAATAAACATACTCAGTCTCAAGATTTTGGAGTCAGCATAATCACAGTTATGTAATGCACCTAATACACCTACTCTCCTCCCCAAGATAAAATGAATACAACAAAATACAATAAAATGAATAACTTTAAATAGATGAAAGTAATTGCATTCTGTAAAATATATTCATCCATTTTCACAGTGCCAAGGATTAAAGAATTCAAGTAGTTATAAGATCAATATTCAGTGTAATCAATCCATGATAGAAGCAATAGGAATAAAAGTATGTATCAAACAACAACACTGATAATAAGGATATGGATAGTTTAAAAGACCCAGCCCATAAGCAAGGTTGAACAAGATAAAAGAGAGGAGGGTACAGGGCCCATTAATCATAGCAGGTTTCTCATTTAACAGTGCTATAGATTTTAGGGGGGAAAAGAACTTATAACAGTTGGTTTCGTACATGTTTGCTCTATAGTGTCTCCCTGAGGGTAATATTCTGGGTAAAGGATCTTTAATAATTCTGTGAGCCCAATGAAAAACTATTTTTTCATATATTGATTGTATCACGCAGGGTGGTAGGACCCAGGAGCAACACGCGGAAGCCGGAATCAGTGTAGTAGTAGTATTTATTGATATGAACCAATAGAACAGGGGAGCCAGAGAAGAGGTGAGGTAACTAGCAGGTAGGTAAAACAGGGGATAGGCAGACAGACATAGGAACAGGACTGATGAGAGCCAGACTGACCGGGAGACAGGTTTATCAGGAGACAGACGGAGTCCAGGACAACAGGTAAACAGAAACAAAGACCAAGCAGGAGTGACTGACAGGTACCAAAGAATTACAATCTGACAGAGAACTGAGAGTCAAGGAGTGAATATATACAGATAGGCTGATGAGCAGCAGCTGAGTTAACAGGTGACCAGAGTTGGCTGATGAGGTGGGTGTGGCAGAGTGAGTGAGGGAGCAGACAGGTGGAAAGGGATTTGCTGAAAAGGTGTGACAAGGTGAGGGAGAGGAAACCAGCAGAGTGTCCCAGGTGAAAACAGTGACAGGGTCAGGGTGGAAATAACAGAGAACCAAACTGTGACCGATTGGAGGGACTGTCAATCTTTGTTTCCTATTACTTTCATGGCAGTTTTTGCCAGTTTTTCAATCTTGGATTAGGACTGAACAGAGAGTGAACCGAACCAGGCTGCCATCCCAAATCTAATCAAGGTTTCAAGCATTGCATTACACATGATCTTAGAGCTTACATCAAACAGTCTGAGCTCACAGAAAAAATGAAATCTTTGAGCCAGTTTTGCACACAGGAAGTCCACATGTCCCATTTCATAAATTTATCAATATAGATGCCCTGGTACTTGTGTGAGCTAACCTGCCCTATAGTACTGTCACCTATTACCACTGGGTACATATACTCCCCTGGGGTCGTATATCATTTCTCTTGTTTTGTCTGTATACAAGAAAAGATGATGACCATCACACCAAGCTTTAAAATCATTGATCTCCCTGTGGTAAACTGAAGGGCAGTCACTTTCTTGTAAAGAAAACAAAATAACTGTCATCGGAAAATTAATGACAAAGTTATTGGACTGGCTACCTCGACACTCATTAGTGTATATGGTGAAAAGGAGAGGAGATCACACAGCTCCTTGGGGCACCCCTGTATTTAACTACTGAGAGTTTATCATTCACACTGATTTGTTGCAACCTGATAGTTCAGAGAGAGTAAAACCATTTAATAATTAAAGGATTAGTTTCTAAATTTAAAAGCTTCTGGACCAGCAGGTGGGGACAGACAGTGTCAAAAGCAGAACTAAAATCCACAAATAAAATCCTAGTATAAATGCTTCCTGATCAAGCTAGAAACAGTTATCACAGCATCCTCAGTACTGCACCCCTCCCTGTAACCAAACTGAAGGGGGCCCAGGCTAGAGGATATTCCTGGTTTGATCATATTCACAGTGACTCTCTTGAAACACTTAATTACTTGTTAATGCAACAGGCCTAAAGTTGTTATTCTCTTTAGGATAGTTTACTTTTGGAATGATTATAGATTCCCTTCACAGCTTGGGGATGGTGTGACACTGCCTGGACTTTTGGAGGATAGAACACCAAGCATCAGCTAATTCAGCTGAACAACATTTTGGCAAGAAAGTGGCAAGCCACTGGGATCCATAGATTTTGTGTTGCAGACATTTTTGAAAGCTAATTGAACCTGCATTGGGTCAATTTTCACACTATCAGGATTGCTACTGACCAAATCTAAAACCTTAACCATGGATGGAGTGGGAGCATTTTGTGTGTCAAATCTTAAAAAGAAGTTATTCAGATCATCAGCTTTTTCAAAGTTAGTCACACTGGTGAGCTGTTTTTTTAAAAGTTCATGTTGGTTATTTGTTTCATACTGTTCCACAGTTTTTTGTCATTAATTTGTTTGTGTCTAGCTGCTATTCCCTACTTGTTGATTTGTCACATATTGTGTACATTTCACTTTTATTTTAAAAGGTAGAAAAAGTACAATGCATAGAACAATATGTTTTACACAAGCAAAATCTATTCTAAAAATGAGTAGGCAGCAAGACTAACTTGGCTAAATAAAAATGTAGTGAAAAGTCAAAACATGGGCTTTTGTTGTAAGTTGAAGCTGTTAATTTATTTTTAACATATGCACACCAAACACCTTAAAATAGACACAAAAGTGCTGAAGTTGTCTGCATATAAAAGCTTAAAAGTAGATAAAGTAAAAGGAAAATTGAAAAAGAAAATTGGAACAGAGCTTGATAATATAATCTCTCCCAAGGCATATATTTATGTACTTATATTATAAGTACATAAATATATTTAAAATATAAGCATATCTCCCAAAGCAAAGCATCATGTTCTTTTTATGTTAAAAGTAAAGTTAAAGCCTCTCAATTTTAGATGTGAAATAAAAACCTGAAATAGGTTGGAGTTAATGCTCTTGCCTCACATTTATACTCTCTGACGATAGTTGCTGTGTCAGGTGCATGTCAGTCACGCTTTTACAGATGATAAAGATTGAACGACCAGGCAGTGAAATGCGGGTCACCAAATACTTTGAGAAGAACATCATGTTATCTTCATGTGTATGCTTTGAAAAATGATCCCAAGCATGTTATTATATTTAGTTTTGGCAGAAAAGGTAAAATGACCTTGTATTTATTGGTGCATTCCCTTTGGAGTGTCCTAAAATTTAAGCTATATTGAGAAAAAGGAGAAGTAGAATGCTACAAATGTGGACGTAACAGCTTGTTGGTTGTTATATTCATCCACTAGTAACTGCTTTTTATTTCTGTCCCAACCCTTTGCAGCTATAACTAGATGCGAGTGATTTGATTGGTTGGATGCTGTAGCGAAGTGAGGGGCGGAATTATTAATGTGTGTGCTGGATGGTGAGAATTGGGGCGAGCATGATTAAACAGTGGGGTGAAGAGACAGGGGAGGGTGGAGAAAAGCTGAGGATGGAGGAGAGAGAGATGCTGTTGCCAGGGAACAGCAGCCTCATAGAGGACAACTGAAAACCACAGCAGGATTATCCAACGGAAGAAAGGACACAGGGGCTCTATCTCTGTTAAGTTACTGTAGAAAGGGAGGAATTTATATGCAGGGGAAATCCTAAAAAGGATCTAAAGTGATATTTGGAAGCAAGTGGAAAAAAAGAGAGAAAGTGCTGCAGAAGAGAGTGATGAGGATGCCAGAGCAAATGCATTCACATTAAAAGCATTGGTGTCTCGGTGGCGTTGGACGTAGGCGGAGGGAGAGGCGGCCTGTCGAGTCCCTCTTCACGGCCGGTCTCTCCCCCAACAAAGGTGGCCAGAAGCAGAGGAGAGGAGGAGGAGGAGGGTGGTGGTGGTGGGGAGGGTCCAGCACAGAAGTGCCCCCTGTCTCCAGACACCTGCTGCTGGCTCCAGGCTGACATCAAGGACACTGTACGACTGTGAATCAGTGGAAGACAGACAGACAGACAGACATACAGACAGACAGACAGAGGGGGAGAGAGGAGCATTTGCTGGCTGACCCCATGTATTTGTGGCAGTTTGGACAGTCACTACTGTCTCCTTTTAGATCTTTGTGACTGAGGAGTGGCGAAGAAAGCTTTCCGAGGGATCTCACCCCACACATGTAAGTATGAACACTGACAACTGTCCTTGTCTTGGATGTACACTTGTTTTCCTGCACTTAGAGTAGACATTGATTTGTTTGTGGCTGCTCCATTTTAGATGACCTAGAAAGTCTGTTGGGTCATTTTTACCTAGTGGTGGAAGTGAACATTTGGAGGTGAGTCATTTGATTTATGGTGGTTTTCAGGAAACATTAAAGCTGCAGGAGCAGCAAAAAAATGCTAGAATTTGAAAATGCACACTTTCCTTCTACAGGCATTTACTATCCATCCAAACAAAAAGATTGAATACAAATATAGATTATCTCACTACAACAATGAAGCCTCTTTCCCAGTCTTTTGTTTAGACAGTAAAGTCACACCTGACTGAATCTGAACAGTGAGTGGTCAGTACAGCTGTCAGTCATGTGTTTGACCTCCCAGCCTGTCAAAAAAACAGCAACAAGCAGCTGAAACCATATGTCATCAGGTAGATTTTCCACAGAATCCAGAGAAATGGTAGAATTCTTCTCAGACCACTTGAATTACAGTATGCTGACAGGAAATTATGGGATTTTTGTCCAATGATACCAAAAATCTTTAACCCCAGTCTTTAATTAAAGCTACACAATTTGCAGTAATAACTCCAACTCTTAATTGTTGTATGTTTTCTAATATTTATTAGGCTCACTTTACTCTAAATGCTGCTGTGACACTTAAACTTCCCCACTGTGGGGTAAATAAAGTCTTATCTTATCCTGAAATATTGTTTAATGAATCCAAAACATGTGGTCACAAAGAAATACTCTAATAATCTACAGTTTAGGGAATAGTTTGTCCAGTTTAATCCCTATGGTTTTTATGATTTTGTTTCAGTGACTGAATACACAGTATCTCACAAAAGTGAGTACACCCCTCACATTTCTGCAAATATTTAATTATATCTTTTCATGGGACAACACTG
>JAPQRP010000020.1:35005352-35016125 GCA_037367295.1 Apogon hyalosoma
TTGGATATGTTTGCAAAAAATACCACTAGTTTATCAACAATTCATGCATGAAAGGGTTAAATACACTAATTATATATTTTAAAATGATAAGCCACAAATTGTGCTGTGAAAGTGCATTCTTTTTGTTTAGAATAAAGGATTTATGACTATTTCATGATTATTTTGCTGATTGGAGTGTGCTCTGCTCATAATATGTTTTCCTTTCTGGGCTGTTGTCACAGTTGACTTTGATTTACCAGAGTCGTGATTGTGACATGTTTGGAGGTTTTGAGTTTATTGTTCCATCTTCTGTCTGTATGTTGCTCACATTTTGTTCATAAGACCTGTCAGATTGATTTATCTAATGGCTGTTGCTGCCAAAACAATGTAAACCACTTCAGAGTAGAGCAATTATATCACAGACATGCATGTCGTACTTTCATTATTTATTTCTGTAATAGTTTCTATGCCTTGTTGAAACAGTTGTCAGGGTTGAATGTATTTAATTATTCCACACTGGCATTATTTTGATTTCTCTGTATTGTGGTTTAATTCTGCTCCGTTCATTGATGGTTGAATGCTGTTTAAACCAACACCTTTTCCTGTTTGAGCCATTTTACTCAACTGGGCCACACTGCCTTCCCATAAGAAACATTTTTTTTAACCCTATGGAGTCCCTGGATGCACCTAACCCTATCATATCTATATCTATCATCTATATACTAACCTTAATGTTAATCTGGTTACTAACCTGCCTGTTTTATTTTGTCTGTTTTGCCTTCTTGAGAGACAGTGAAAACAGTCTTCTAAGGAAAGTGAAAAAACAAAAACAAAACTTGTCACCACATTTGGTGGAAAAGTGAACTACATCAACTAATAAGATGTGTGGCATCTTGTGAAACCTGATTGTTGTTGTAAATAGTTGTATACAGTTTGCCTAAAAAACAACTGAGGCATTGCCTGCATTTTCTTCTAAACAGTTGTTTATAACTTTATTTGCTAAATTTGCAATTTTTTAATTTTTAAATTTTTTTTTTTAAGTTTTCAATGTATATGTTCATTCTAAGTTATAAAATTGATTTGTTCAGCATGTTTTTGGTGAAAAACAGTGTCAGAACAGAATCTAACTTTTTCCCTGCTGGGATTTCATGTTTGTGTGTGATTTTAGGTTTAGTGTGTCAATACAGCATCTAATGAAAAACTGTAAAATAACACAGATGAGGTTCTGCTGAAAAAAAGATACCAAACAAGGCAAGATAAACAGTTTTTAATGACAAATATAAAGGTAAAAGTATTCAAAAACAGCCAAAATACATTTCGACTTCTAAGGACTACATATGCAAATCTTGGATAAAAATAAGGCCATTTTATTATCTGTTTCAACAAAAATAATTATCGTGATTGAGTTGTGAACTTTCATGAAACTACCAAAATGTACTTGCTTCTCTGTGCTGCGTGAAATTGTTTTCACACTTAAAATTTCAAACTGACTTTAAGACTGTTTAACACTTTAGAGAAGTAAAATCAGTCTCAGTCCAGGGACTAAAACTTACACCATTTCAGTAATGACAGAAAAATGCAGAGCAACATTATTACGTCATCATTTACAAAGAAAATTGAACAACTCAGCGTGCTCTTCCAAGGCAGCTAATTTCATCACAACAATGTTCCATTCCCACATGACTGCACAGATTTATGTGAACTTGCACTAAATTTAATTTTGTATTCTGGAAGACAGTGTCCCAAAGGTATCTCAGTTCTAATTTGAAACAATTTTGTGCGTAAACTATATTGCATTGACCTCTGACCTTTCAGTTATTTTCATTTCTCTTGAAATTACTTTTTTTCCTCATTTTTCTGTGTTAACAAATGGGAATTTTGACACTTTTTTCTAAACCTGGATGTATGAAATGGTACAGCAAAAAGTTTACTAAAGTCACTGTCACTGTCAGGAACTCATACAAAAACACAATACATGACTTGACAACAATCAGATACATCCATTATTCTTGCATTATCATTTGCGCTCATGGTCTCTCAGTTACCAGCATGTATGGCTAAATGTGTGCTTTTTTGAGTTGACAACAATAACTCCTGACCACAGCACTGATGAGGATCTGGAGTTGGTCTCGAACTCCTTCAGTGTCAGCTCACTGATACTAATGTGGGCAGCAGTATGTGTTAATGCTAATTGCTAATGCTAATATTTGCTAGGGTGTGTGTGTGTGTGTGTGTGTGTGTGCGTGCGTGCGTGCGTGCGTGCGTGCGTGCGTGCGTGTGTGTGCGTATATGTATTATGGGTTAAAATGTAGGGACCAAATTTCCACAGGGATAATATAGCAAGTTAACGTTTAACCTTTAACCCTTAGTCTTGGCTTTTGACATCAAAATGACCTTTTGCCATCAAAATGTAATCAGTCTATCTCAGTCTGTGTGACTGTTAGTGCCAAATTAGAAAAAAAGATCCCTCAAGATGTTTCTGAGATATAAGATTTCTAAGAATAGACTGACACAAAGTCACAATACTTGAATTTGACGTCTGGACTTTTGTGACATTTTCTTTCACACTCATCCTGAGAAACTGCATAACATACACTATGGATCCATATAAAAAATCCAGACCAATTTATCAAAATTGTGAGCATTAGGCTGCTGCAGCAAAACATAACCACCTTAGTGGAATTTATTGTTATTATCAATATTATTTTGGGTTTCAACAGAATGATCTAAGTAAACATTTAAGATCTGCATATTTAAATGCTTTTAACCCTCAAATTTTCTACCCTCTGGACACCTTTGTGGCAAAAATGTAAATGCAAAAAAAACCAAAAACAAAACAAAATAAAACAAACAAACAAAAAAAATCCATCATGCATGACTTTTTTTGTGTGTGTGGCTTTTTTTTTTTTTTTTCGTAAATCTTTTAAACTTTAGCTTGGCTCAAACCCACCAAATATTTAACCCTCTAAACACCAGCTGAATTATTTGACTAATGAGTTATTTAAAACATTAAAATACACACATACAAAATACATTATTTTTCATATAATAAAAGGGGGATGAGGCATTGGTGGAAATTAGAGTCTTGGATATGTGAAAAATTAGTAATGAAGCTGATTTGATTGCATTAGTATTTTTTATGTAGTGTGAGATACCTTTGGACACCTTCATGGCCAAAAATGCCTAATTGACTTCCATTAAAACCAAATTAAAAAAAAAAAAAAAGTTTTTGTTTGAGGGACAAAGGCATTAGTTCAGTAGATATTCAGTAGATTTCACTCTGTCTGACACTGTGGATTTGACACGAGTGGAGGACTACAAAGTGGACAGAACCCACAGTGCTGCTCTAATACACTAATGAAAACAGACCTGCCCTGTGTTTTCAGTGTTTCCACTAAGATGTAATAAAGCAAGTAGAGTTCAGTGTTAATACAGAGTGTATCCTATGGTCTTCAGTGTGAATTTATTGTGTTGTAACAGCTGACTAATTCAACCATCCACCTGTAAACCTCTGTTGAGGACTAATGCAATGATATTAGCTCCAATGTGTATGTCTTTTTAATTATTAAAACAGCCCATTGTTTGAGTGTGAATATGCAGTATTTATGAAGATCAAAAAGGCAGCAGTCACATCAGTGAGGTGAGATTAGGCTGACGTGGGGGGGATTAGTTTGGGTTTGGGTTTCTGAACTGAATCCAGAGGGCGTTTGATTTTAAGGGGAGCTGCAATCGGTAAATGGGTCTTTCTGAGTCAGTCACATGCCTCTCAGCTGTGTTCCTGTGGGCAGGGGGGTTTAAAAAAAAAATAAAAAATCATGTGACCTCCACTGATTCCAGCTCCTCAATTATAATTCTATAAATTATAATAAAACCTTTATTCAGTGACAAATTTTTCCTTCAGACTGAAGTCAGAATGTGTTCCCTTTGCCCTGAATGACTAAATCCTATTTTTTTTTTATATGAATGGTGATTATTAATAAATAAATATTTAACTTCTCCACCCCCCTCCCCCCAGGCCCTGCTCTCCTCTCTGAGGGATGGGCACCACAGAGGCAACTCTACGAATGGAGAACATGGAAGTGAAAGACGAGTGGCAGGATGAGGACTTCCCCAGGTCTGATCCTTTATTTTCTACTTGCTGTCAGTGCAGTTTGTCCTGTGGTCACTGGACAATTCAATGGCTGGTTTAGTTTTTAGAAAAGGTGAGACAGATGTCTGTCCACATATAAATATGCCATTCATTTTTACTTGTGTCACTTCAAAATAATTACTGGTCTCTGCTGCACAGTTTGTATTAATCTATTTTTAAGGGATTAACAGTAGTGTCATTGTTGAATTATTAGGATTAATCAACCAGCAATGTGATATTTCTTACATTATTACATTTTTATATGGACTTATTTTACAAGCTGCTCTATTAATATGATGATAACATTTCTAAAACATCCAAACCATTTCAACAAAATTGTGAGCATTAGGCTGCTACAGCAAAAACATAACCTCTTTAGCTGAGTTTATTTTTATTATCAGTATAATTTAGGGTTTTGACAGATGATCTTAGTAAACACTTAAGATTTGCGTACTTAAATGCTTTTAAAAATGTTCTTTGTTTGAGGGAGCCATACTCATTACAATGTGCAGTGGCATGCTTTTCTACACCAATCTATAAGATAGAATATAATTTTACATAATAATGCAAAAATGTACATAGTGAGACGAGACACAAGGTATTTTCACATCTGAAAGTCTATTGTATTTGGTAATGTACATTTGGTCTGGGTAGTTTTACTTTCACACTACAATTTTGGAAGTGAACTAATGTGTCCTGCATCACTATATGCATGTGATACTTCTCCCTTTGTAGAGTTTTGCATATGATATTGTTCTCTTTGACGTTATTCTTTTTTCTGACAATATCCTCTTGTAATCTACTATGTTTGGTTCAAAAGTTTGAAAATTAAAAACGTGTCTATATTTCACACTCTTCATTCTCTAATAATGGTTGGTTTCACAAAGTTGTGTTAAATGGATCAAAAATATTCTTTTTAACCTGGTTGACAGATTTATCACCATGGTATAAATTGATTTATGCAGCAAGATTTTCATCATCAAACTCAGTGTGGAGTGTTTCGATTATGAGGCACAGAAATTAGACATATGATTAATAATTTTCCATTGTGGGAGCAGCAGAGTAAACAGAAAAATACAGCACATGGGAAAAAGAAAAAGAAATGTTCTCATTCAAAGATGCAAAGATGATTACAGTGGAAAAAAACTGAGAATGGGGTGAATTATTATTTTTAAGGCAACACTTAAAGGTAGTTTTAATAAATATTAAAAATGAACTAAATGCTAATTATATTGAGCAAAATTTAATAAATCATTGATTCATCATATAACAGTTGAGGTAACATTTGAAAAGAAGGAAGGAAAGTAAGTTTGATGATATTTACATTTTTAAAAAGTTTGGTTTCCATGCATTGCTTTAATTTATAATAATTAAAAGTATTTATACTACTTATTACTGAACAGATTTAAATTGCTTGAAAAGTGATTGAAATAATACCGTAATTGTACTCAAATAATATAAGTATGTAAATGTTACTACATTTACATTATTCCAGGAATAGGAATAAGCTTTATTGTCTTGTACTGTACAGTGCAACAAAATTTTGTTTTTATGCTCTGTAAAGTGCTCAGTTTGGAATAAAATCAGGAAAAACCAGAGTAATCAAGTCAAAGTCCTGCCATGTATTGGTTCCAACCTGTTCACTGAAGCAGCCCATTTTGATGAGCACAACTCCTCTCCCAGGTACATGGATAATTAGTGGAATCACCTGTGTTAAGTGAACAGGTTGGAATCAATACATGGCAGGACTTTGACTTGATGAACCTAGGATTACCCACCTCTGGGAAAAACACACACCAAAAAACGAGTCCATTGTCAATAGAAAATGTTCAGAATGTACAGGTGTTATGTTCAGTAATGAGTGGAGTTGTAATTGTCAAGTATCATGAATAAATACAAAGTGAGTAGTATAATCGACATATATATAAATAGGTAAGCTCTGACCATAGTCCCAAAAATAATTACATAATTTATTTGTGCAGTATATAGTAAATCTGACTATGGCCATGTAGAGAGGACTTAGAATGTGTAATGATATGATGCTTTAAGTAACCTCATAGTGCAGAAAGTGAGCAATAGAGAGGTGGGATCACAACCAATACACAGGGTTGCCTCCTCCCACTCCTCCTCCCCTCTTCTCTCCCTCCTCCTCCTCCTCCTCCTCCTCCTCCTCCTCTGTCAGACTGGGAACAGGTGCAGCTCTCTCTCGTTCTCTCTCTCGCTCTCTTTCTCTCTCTCTCGCTCTCTCTCTGTAAATGGTCTCAGGCTACGTCATGTGACGCAACAGCAGCACTAGATCAACAACACAGCATCGGCAGTAAAATGGTGGCAGGTTTTGGTTAAAGGGAGACAGATCAGCAGGAGGAATAACCAACAACAGATGCATGATTGAGCTAAAACATCTGACATGCTCTGTTACTAACGGAATGAATAAGGCTCAGACTTAAAGGTGTGTGAATTCAGAGCTCATTTCAATCGGATTTGACTAAAGGAGCTCTGTGATCTGCCCTTAAGGTAAGCATCATCACTTGATCACTCCATCCTGATATTGATTTTAGAGAGAACACAACAATAAACATTAACAAAAGAGACGAACTGGCTTTTGTTATTCATCATGAAGGTGTAACCATTTATATGGAGGGAGCTTAATTTTGACAAAAGGATGTGTTGGTCAACTAATCACTGCAGGGACTCAGTGGGAACCGGGCCAGACCATCCATCACTGTCTATTTCTAAACTAAAGCCAGTGTTTTTGGTTCTGAAGGTGCACAAACTGTGCTCCTGCAGGTGAAGAAGAATGAAACAGTTGGGTGTGATAAAGAAATGCAGCTTGCAGGGATGTGCTATGACTTACTGTGGCTAAAAACTGAGCTGTGGCTCTGATTTGTTTCATGTGTTTCCAACTGTTTAGTAGTAACACAAACCTGGTTTCAGCACAAAAACATTCACTTTTAAGACAGCCATCCATCTTAGTCTCTCTCAAAATTACCAACATGAGTAGAGCTGGTCATAATGATGATAATGATCATAACATAAAAGTTATATTGTGATAAATGTCTTGTTGTGGCATATATTTTCTGTGTTTACGCTTTCAGTTGTTTTCACGTTGTGGAATAAGAGTTCAAATTGTGCTCATTGGGTTTGCCAGTATTATAAAATCTGCATTAAACTCTGAGTCCAGAGGTGTGTATTGTCATGACATGTTGTTGTGTCTCTTCTGCTGTTGTTTAAATGTTGTTCTTTGTCATGTTGGCTGTTTTCTCTTGCATTTCTTTTTCATTTTGTTAAGACTTGTTTTGTCTTGTCTTTTAAGTCATTTCATCCTATTTTGTCTTTTACAATGTTATTGCATCTTATTCATTGTTTTGTTCTTGTTTTTTTTTTTCATTTCATTTTCATCTGTTATTTCATCTTTGTCTTATTTAATCTTGTTTATTTTGTTCTGTCTTGTTGCATCTTATTCATTGTTTTCATCTTGTTGTGTTTTATTTATTTAGTTTTTTTTTGGGTCAAGTTTCATCTTCTTTGTCTTGTATTGTGTTTGTCTTGTTCTGTCATGTTTTTTAAATAATTTAAAATAATAAATAATTTTTCATCTTGTTTTGTCTATTTCGTTGTTTCTTGTTCATTGTTAATCTTCTTTCATTCTTTATAGATAATGGCTTCTTCTGCAAAAATTAGCCTTTTTCATTGTTAATCTTCTTTCATTCTTTATAGATAATGGCTTCTTCTGCAAAAATTAGCCTTTAAACAAATCATTTGATATTTATTGTGATCATTACTAATATCAACTGAGATGAACTTTTCTAACCATCCCTCCACACCTTCCACTGAAACACAAATACATGCATCATGAGCCAGATTTGACCTTGTTTCAGTTCCTCCTTCTGCTATGTTAACAAAAGGTCAACCATAAATAACATATAATACAAAAGCCAGCAGACCTGTCTCCTTTTGTTTCTGTAGAATGACACTCAGACAGTTTCTACTTTCCTCTGCCCTCCTTTTATTCCATCCATTCTCTTTTTATTTCCCTTTTCTTCTCTCCTTTCATCCCTCTCTGCTTTGACCGGCAGCCCAGTAATCTTCATCTCCCCCCAGAGACATGTTAATTATCATCTCCATCCTCTTTCTGAGTTGGGTCAGTGATGACACCCACACCTCGACTGATCCAATGAACAGTGGCCTGATCATGCCGCTACTTCTTATTCTAAGATTATACATGTTGAACAACTGAAAACAGAAAATTAGAAGTCACATAGGAAATCTACTTCTTAAGAGCAAAATGATAAAATCATGGATCTGCTTTACATAGATTCTCTACAACCTTAGTAAATACTACAGCTATCGGTTAATTTTGTAATCATCAGGAAACAGGAAATAAAAAAGAGAATGTGCTATTACATTACTTATCACTGCAGCTATTATTATTATTATTTTTTTTTATTAATCTGTTGATTATTTTCATTGTTTCAACTCAACAAACAACTTGTCCTTTATTCCAGAACCAGCTGAAACAACAACCACAAAAAGTATAAAAGTGAAAGGATACGTGATAAATATCTATATTGAATAGGAGTTTATCATCCCTTAGGCAGAACTCTCAGGAATTAAAGGAGGGTACTGCTGGCAGTTGAAGCCATGCACAACGCCACATAGTGCGCCTTATAGAAATAACAACAATAACAACAGCATAAAATGATATATAAAAAATATCTATAAACAACAAACAAGTCAAATGACATATACAAAAAATATGTACACTACAGTCTTCAACACATTTGTATCCAACTTACTTAGTAACAACTTGAGATGGAACTAACATACAACACAACAGAGGAACCAATATTTAGCGACAACGAATTTAAAGAAACAAAGCTTCGATTCAGGAAAATTGTAATTGAGTAATTTTCTAGTTGATTCGAGTTGATTAATTGTTTCAATTGTAATGTAACGTTGTACCAGACTTATGCTTAACAAGAACTAAGGCTATAGTGCATTCAGACCTAGGTTTTTTGTTCACTTGTGAGTCAGATGTGTTGTTGTCCTGATGCAGATTGTTTTTTTGTTTTGTTTTTTGTTTAAATATAAGCATATTGGATATTTACTGCAGTGATGAAAATGTTTAATCTGCAACAAATTCTTTAACCCTTTAACTGATGCAGTGAGTAACTTCTCATTTCTTAAACAAAGTTCAATTTGATAGAGAGCATAAAGATTGGACAACACCAAGATTCAACAGGCTCAGATTGTGAAAGAGTGGTTCATGAGCATGAAACATAATTTTCCTGCATAAATTGAACCCCATGGAGAGTCTTTGTGACGAGGAAGACTTTACTTAGTGGTGTGACTCTCCATCATCAATACTAGATTATAGCCTAAAATCTGGGCAGAAATAAATGCTGTGACATTTGTGTCATTGCATAAACATTGCATGGTATAAACAATGCTACAACAAATATGTCCTGTAATTGAAACTAAACATGGCCTACAGTGGTCTTCTTGTGGCTGAGCTGTTTAACTTTTCTGTCTTTCTCTATCGTCATCTGTCAAAATTCTGGTGGTGTCCCTCTTTCTTGTCATTCTCTTCTTCATTCTCATCAGCTCACAAATTACCTAGTTTTCACTGTACATCAGCTTATACATGAAACCATAAATGCTGACTAGTGGCAACCAATACTGCATTCCTATATTTACCACATTTCAAAAATAATGTGAAAAGCCAAACAACAAAATCAGATCTAAGCAATAAATCTGAAATAAACACTAAAGCTAGCAGTGTCAATGTAACATAAGACTAATTTTAGTGAAAAATTATTTTGTCAACCATAGCCTTTTCTCACCCTTTTTTCTCTTTTTTCTGATCTCCTCATGGGAACTGGAGTGAGCTTACATCATAATTATTCACATGTTCATAATTATATGCCAACATCATGTGCAACTATATTGCAGATATGTAAATAATATGAATATATGTACAGAAAAATTAATTTAGATAGTGGATACCATTTTATATTTTCACTCTTAAATGTTCGGCCTGTCTTCTGCACTGTTTTGTTTTTTTTTTTACATTAGGAGGGCTACCTGACAAGCCCTTAAGTGTTGTTTTTTTTTGTTTTGTTTATGTTTTGTTTTGTTTTGTGTTTTGTTTTTTTTTACTTTTCTGCGCATTTCTGTCTGATGTTTTTTGCCATTCTATATACTGGACTTTGTATGTTTGTTTGTTTGTTTGTTTGTTTTCAGAAATTGACAGCAAAACAAAAATTACAATTAACTACACCCCCCCCAAAAAAATAAATCTTATTTTTGGTAATACTAAAACTAGTTAGTTCCCCAAATTAGTTCATAAAATGAAACTGAAATCAAAAATCAAACTGAGACATTCAATAAAAAGATAAATTAATCTAAGTTTCAAAGTTATACAAACTCTGTACTACATAAGTATATTAGTTGAAGTACATTGCAATGCTGTAAGTGTTGCTGACCTGCGTCCCCCTCCCCCAGACCCCTCCCAGAGTACGGAGACATGGACTCGTCCTGTGGTCTCATAGATGACAGAGCCTGTAAGTAACACACGTCACAATAGGAATAGAAGTCTGTGTTGTTCTGCCTCTTGTCCACTCCTGATACCTCATGTCTTTTCTTCTGGTCTTGTCATAGCTGCT
>JAPQRP010000020.1:35049473-35060437 GCA_037367295.1 Apogon hyalosoma
CACTGAAAAAATTTCTCTGGGCATTGATAGTGTGCAGAGGGTGACTGGTATCATTGATGCTGGCCAGTTGCCAGTACTTTTTTGAGTGATTTGATTTGTATGCAAAACAATCTGTAAGAGCCAAACAGACTGTTTTGGAAACAGGAAAAGTCTTTTTACACTCCTTTATCCATTAGAAGTTTGTTTAATTGCTGGAGTTCCACATACTATCCCGTCCTCATTTGCCTCAAGTAGATCCCTGAGTAGGTCACTGAATAACCACAAGATTTAGGTTATTAGCAGTGGATTTACAGCACAAGGCCCACAGCATGTGCTCATATCACCTATAGTCCTATGAGTATATATAGCAATAATTTCTCATTTCCCATGTGGGAACTCCATGTCCCATCTGAGTACAGACACTGGGAGCTTCAGCTCATCATACCTAAGCTAAATAAGGTACAGATCGAGGAGATGCATGTATTTTAGGACACCTCATTTTTGGGGGTTATTGTCCAGTAGCTCTTCAAATAGAAGCACATTTCAGGCAACTTTATCAAAATAGGTCACTGTCTGAATGTATATTAAATGCAGGAACACCTTTTTTTGTAATTTTTTAATCCATAAAGACCCAGTCATCCTCAACTGAACAAAACTATCTACGGATCTAAAATGTTTAATACCTGTTGATCCACTACTCCTTTTAACACATGTAAATAATTGGTGGAAAATGCAGTTTGTCATCTTTTCATGGTCATCAGATATGACCCATTTGGACGTTCAGAGGCTCCATAGTAGACATGGATACACTGTCATCTTCTACAACATTGATTCACGAGTAAAAACCCATGGAGTCTGATAAATAACAGTGGATAGAGACATTCAGTTATTAATATCTTTGCTGAAAATGTTGCTTTTTCTTCAGTTTTCTCTGTTTTTGGTATGATGACCTTCAACTTTCATCTGAGCTTTTAAGAACTTCTACATGATCAGTGAATTAAATATAGGAAAATACCTGATTTTCTCAGAAAAATGCTGAAGATAATATTATCATAAATGTGATAAATCACCTGGGAAAGACAAAAAATAAATTGGAAGTTGTGACAAAGATAGTTGTGGGTCTTTAAGAGTTAGGTAGGACTAAAAATGCTTTGGTTCATTCTCTGTCCTGTTATGGACAGAGATTAGATTAAATTCAAGCATTCATTTCCTCCTGACATCAGCCATGGGTCATTCTAATCAGTCATGTGGAACTGGAGTGACAAGGTGATTGTAATGACACTGTAACAGGTGGATGGTCTGGACTGCTGGTGCTAAAAATGACAGCAGTGTGTGTGTAATGGCTGGGAAAGCAGGTGGGTCTATTCATAAAAGAAAAAAAAAACTTTATAGAAAATAACATGTTACAGAGAAAAGTACTACTATATCCCTTTGTGGTTTGTACAAACACTCAAGGTAACACAGGAACACATTACATATACACAAAAAATGCAGGTTTACAGCATATGGGTGTCAGCTGTAGGGGAGGCTATGTGAATGTGCAGGTCAACATATTTCCACCAAACACAGACCAGGCTGAGGGTGAAACAGTGGTTGTATTATCCCAAGCTTCTTAATAAAGTCTAGCCTTAGTAAAGACTAGCCTTCATGAAAATAAATCTAGTCTAGACATTTTCTTGGACAGACTCAACCCCATTACTCCTCTGAGCCTGAGGGAAGCACGTGAATGAAACACATCCAGCACAGAATGCTTCTCTGAAATGTATCACATACTCACAAATGTGTCTGTCCATAAGGAGCGTGAAGATGTGTTTTCTATTCTGATGACATTAGGGCTGAGGTGATTTTTGCAGGCTCATATTTCTGCATGCATTTGTTAGGCTGCATGTGATGGGAAGCATTTCATTTGTGTCTCTGCATCACTTCACTATGATAAATACATTTATTCACATGGATATGATGTTAGACCTATGCACGAGATGAAAGCACTGAGAAATGGGTTCAACAAATGGTCTCAGTGCTTGTTAGTGAAAACTTTAATCCACGCCTAAGCATAAAGGATGTGAAGGCTGGTCAGTGGGATGTTTTTTCTCCTTAAAGCTTTCACTTTATGAGGTTGGGTTTTGTAAAACAGTGTATGATGAGATTTTGGATTTATGTCAAATGCATTGGACTCTCATGGGCCTGTTTGCAATGCGAGTCATGGAGCACTGAGGTTTATTATCAACTTGGAAAACTCTCAGTTATTGTGAGATTTAATGTAAATTTATAATCAACCTTTTCACATCTATAAGCATAGTTAAGATTATATAAGTACTCCATCAGCCATCCTGTAGATAGGTGATTAAATATAGCAGTGAAGCAAGTGCAGTTGTATTGAGGCAGGTCCTAGCAAATTTCAGAAATACATCTGTGTTACAGGAAGAACATTTTCTATTAAATACAAAAATTGCAGGAAATAATGAATGTGTGCACTGAATGATCTTCCTGACCTGTATAAGGCCAGGTCTTTGATGAAGGCACTGTCAATTTGTTTCAAACTCCTCTTTAATAGGCAAATTGCATTGCAGAATGTTAAAGATTCTCACAGTTTATGATACTGATAATAAGAGGATGCCTCTGAATTAGAATATCAGTGTTTCACTAAAATACTAATTAAATAGCAGTTCTGTTCACAAATTAGTATGTAATGTGTTTTAGATGAACTTACAGATAAGTTTATGTTAGCAAAGACACAGCTTGTGATAACCTCTCATGTTTGAGGAACACATGCATGTTCCTGTTGCTAATATGCAACAAACTATAGGGAATTTAACATTTCATTTTAACCACATTAATACATAAATGTACACAAAATGGTACAAAACACCCTAGGCAATAAAAGTGCATTTAGGATGAAATACTTGCAGACTTGGGTCTTTCTTCTCATTTTGAAAGAAATATCCAAATCTAATTGTCAATGCACTCAGTCATGGTCTATGGGAGATTTAATTTAGATAAACCTATCACCTGTGTGGTGTCCTCTTTTTTGGGGCCCATGCAGGTCTTATACTTTTTTCCTCCAGCCATATCAGATATCAAACATCAGCCAGTGGCAACAACTTTATCTACCAAACTCAACTTGATAGGTGTTAATTCTGAACCTTGTCTACAGACCAAGGCCCATCACAGTTACATAACTGCAATTATTTCAATATCATGATTATTTTACATAACAGTGATAATCATCTCCACTCACCTATATAGGCAGATGGATAACACTAACAGAAATAAAGTAGTTCATCATTACTCACATAATTATCTATCTACCATCTGAATGATGCTCTTTTATGACATCGTCTTAATGAGTATGCTCTTCTTCTGCTCTGAGTTTAATGGAGGCTAAATCCATGATGGCTTGTTTTGAATTTGTAGCTTAGTTTAACATTTAATTAGTTATACATAACTAAATCATATATTATGTTAAATTATAAAGGGCAAACACATATACTTTTTCATATGTTTCATGATTCCATGCAAAGAAATGCCTCTTTTATTCTTGCATTTTATTCTTTTATTTAGGATTTATTTATTCTTCTGTACAGCACTTTGGTCCACTGCGGTTGTTTTAAAGTGCTTTACAAATAACTCACAATTCAATATCGTAGCTGCTCTATTCCACTGGAGTGCAGAGGACAACTAGCATTAAATTCATGCAACTGTTAAAAGCTTTGATACCACTGTTATGGACAGAACTCAGTAACTTTTTAAATACTGGGCAGTTCTTCATTATTTTCAAGTCAGTCTGGGATTTATGAAGAAACATCTATATTCTCCTAAAGTAATTCCAAGCTTCTGCATTGATGGTGTCAGATCCACTGCTGTTGTATATCAGTGTCCCTGAGTTAGTGATGGTGGCATGTTGCTGGTTAAGAGCTCTAAAGTGGTTGCACTGAGAGACCACCTGACACAGTGAGAGTCATCCCCCAGCCTGGACCCCATGATTACACACCTCCCTGCTCCTGTTTCTCACACTCACTCATGGATTATTCTCACGCAGATTGCTGAAAGGCTCTGAGTGCTTGTCAGGCTGTGTGAGTATATTTAGCTAGGAGTTCACGTACTGTTGGTGAAAAAGGAAGAGATGTTTCATACACAACCTTTTTTATTCCATGGCACGACGAGCACCAACGTCAAGACAATAATGGTTTTACTTGTCAGGTGGCACATACTGTAAGAGGATGATGGGACAAATGGGAGTAAAGGCAACTGACACCTTTATTTTTCTTCTCATGTATTCAGTTACTTCAGATGGGCAATGCAGGATGAACTGTTGCATTCTTTAAAGTGTGCATATCATGAATAGAACAATCTAAAAGTTTTCATATCTCAGCTCTATTAACTTTTACAAGATAAACACATGACATTGCGACTTTATGACAGACATTATCATTGTACTTTGTGAATGATGGGAGTGACCTGCCACTGTTAAAGGGTTTAAGAGGTACTTCTGCTGTGCTGTTTTAAGTGTTGCATCACCTTAAAACATGTCAGTTTAACAATCCTCATCTTAAAGAGAACCATGATTTTATGTCTATTTGAGTGTAAAACCTACTGCAATGTAACACTAGCCCAGTTTCCAGACCATTTTCATTCATAAAAGATGTGTTGAAATTGACAAAACTGCATTAAATTTTTTATGCATCAGCAGATGAGATTTGGAACATTAATTAATTGCTTTAGTGACTTTAACACAAATAGTGTGAGAATATACTGGACAAAACAAAAGTAACACATTCTAATATTTAGCGTAGCCTTAGTTAACCTTTAGCGTTCATTATGAGATTCACTGTGATGACATTCACAGTGATGTTGTTTCAAAAAGCTTAAGCAATGTCACAGCTTTAATTCTGTCATTTTATGGACATATAACGTTGCTGATCACAGACCTGACCAACTGAACCAACTCCAGTTCATAACACTGACCCCACAGGGTTGTACTATAGACACTAGGCATGATGGGTTATAACTTCCTAGGATAAAGATACTATTTTTACTTTTAATACCATTATTTAAAACATCTGAACAACACTGTAAGGCAAGTTTTAAAAGAGAGTAAGAGAGAATGCCAGACAGCACAGTAAAAAGATAAAGGTTTTTTCTCTTGTCTCCTCGAGGAATAAGTCTATGAGAATGTATTATTTACTGTCCCCCCAGTGATAAACTGGGATTTTCACCCCTGAATAATTCAGGTAAAATCCAGTATAGATGGTTCTTTTTAGATTCAGTTACTACACATTTTGCTGAAAAAAAAAACAAAAAAACTTTTGCCTCAGTTCTGATGTAATAACCATTGAATTTCTTGTGAGCTTTTATGAATATCTACCTGAATGTGTTTGAAATGTGCAAATATATAATGCAGACTGTATTATTATAATAAACGGTGATAAATCACTTAGAAAGGTTAAATGCAGAGAAACATTTATTTGGAAGTCGACACAGGTCTTTCAGGATTAAATGCACACAGCAAGATGTAACGGGTTTAAAATGTTTTCTTCGGAGGAGAATTCCAAATTAGCAGCACAGTTCTCTTATCTTATTGTTACTGTCTTCTCTGAACATGAAGTTCTTCTACAGTACGACAGGATGACGGAGGCAAAGTCACGAGTTTTGATAAATATAGGTACATCAGGACTGTACATCCAAACAGTACAGAAGTTGTGGTGGTGGTGTGGGTCCACTGCCATCATGTGGTGGTAAGCCCCACTGACACTACATCTGCACAGCCGTTCGTCAAATAAATGTCCTCTCATAAAACCGTTCAAGTGGACTAATTATCCTGACATTTAATCAGCCTGTGTGGAATCTACAACTCAGACAAGTGGGACATTTTTGATCATTTGGAAATACGTCATTCTGGATTGCTCCAGCTTGAGATAATTGTTTTGTTTTTTTTTTAAATATAGATTTGAAATTAATGAGAAAAGAGGAGAGCACTCTGAAGTTTCCATGCTTTTTCTTGAACTGTTCCCTTTTATGACATTGGCTTTTTATAACGTTTTAGACATAGCAATGAATAGACGTAAGGAGAAAAGGTAAATGTCATCAACATACAGCTTACAGAGACAGAAGACTACAACGTTATGATTGCGCAAAAAGTGTGCAATCCCTTCAATACTGTCCGTTACTATCTCTACAGCAGCGCACACACCACAAACGTCCAAACAAAACTACTGTGCGCAGCTGCGTAACGGTGACAGATGTGTACAAAACACCACCTCACCAGATGTTAAACCCAAATGCTGGAGGTTAGTGTCTCAGAACTGGAGCTCTTCAGATAGACAGAAACACGAGAGACGTACTCACTTACAGCCATGGAGAAGTTTGCATTTGTATTAATTTACTTGTTCGATATTCTGGTGTGTTTGGGAACCGCTCAGCATCATTTACGTGCGCGCGTTGGACCGTGGAGACAGCGGTTCCAGTGGGAAAATAACGGCCGTGTGTACAGTTTGTTGAGCACCGGGACCCAGTATCGGTCACCGACACAGAGCAGAAAGAGCACGCAGGTCTTACTCACAACGAAGAACGGGTTTAATCGACCTGTTGGGCTCAGATCCACCACAGCCAGACCTGGAGACTCCGCAGACATGGCACTGGGTCACGCGCAGCAAAACCAGCAAATGGACGCCTCGGTTCTTGATGCGGATGCGGGTCAGTATTTGCTGGCGGGACACAGTCAGCCCTCACCACGGATCATAAACACAAGGGAGACTGTGTTTGGATACCGTTCACGCGTGACACCGTCCAACCACAGCGCTCCTGCCTTCAGCTCCATCCAGGAGTTCTCCGGCAGCGGAGTCCCCAGGGGAGGCCGGAGCACACCTGGGGAGGACGCACCGCAGGCCACCGTGGCACCGGTACGAGCACCAGACTTTACCCACAGCAGGCCAAGATCAGAGAGCATGGGGTCAACAACTACTCGGCCATGGGCCACTCCTTTATGGGCTAATAACGGGTGGAACGGACGCCGCATCCCGCACCAGACTAGTTTATCCGCAGATGTCCGGAGCGCACACGGAGCGCAGCCACTCAGCGTCTCCCCCACAGCGCCGTCCGGTAACGCCGTGGGAATACCCTTTCCGCGTCCCAGAGTTGACACAGCGCAGGCTCCCGACACGGGTGACCCACGAGACCCACACAGCATTCATCACAGGAACTCAGTTTACTATAACGTTTACCCACCGGATCGCAGGAACCGGCTCCCTGCGCGGCCTCCACCGGGAACAGGCTACGGCACCAGGTTTTTCCATAACGGTGAGGCCGAACCCACTGAACTCGAGAGAAGTCACGAGAGCGCACGAAGAGCAGCTACAGTCATGAAACCAGACGATTATCACTGATGAAAACCACAAAAAGAGTCTCAGCAATTAGACAGAACCATCAATCAAATTATAATTGGGCCAAAGTCACGTAGAGGCACAAACTCTCCTTCAATCCAGTACACATTTGAATGTATTTTTAATGAGATCAAGAGTTAATGGCCTGAAATCTAATATCTTCTTTAGTTTCAGAGTATGTGAACAAAGATGATATGAAATGGATGAATGATGATAGACTGGCAGAGATTCAGTTAACCAGAGACTGTGGAGAAATGTACCTTATAAGTTGACTGTAAAAGTTTCCACGTTTCCCCTTTTAATTTTCTGCTCTAGTGCACTGTTGTTTTTTTTTTTTGTTTTTTTTTTTTAGGTTCTGATGTTGAGATTGAAATGTTCAACTTGCACACACGTGACAAAAATTTAGGCTGTTCACATTTTAGGGAACACCACTGACGAATTTAATCTTTTTAATGAAGCTGTTGACCACATTTGCTTAGTCATAGCATGGTTTTACAGGTGTGGCTTTGTTTTGCAGGTCTCCCAGACTTGGTTCCAGACCCTTACTACATCCAAGCTGCCTCCTACATACAGAGAGTACAGATGTATGCACTTCGCTGTGCTGCTGAGGAAAACTGTCTTTCCAGGTGCATTTGTGTTGTTTTAGGAATTGCATTAATCTGTCAGACCAACAATCATGTTTTCAATGAGGATTTTAAGTCTGTCAACCCTCCAGTTAATTTCCAGCGCATATTTAATCATTAATAACTACATTAATAACAAATCAATCAATAGTGTAGTGGTATAATTCACCACTCATAGATGATGGTCCCATTAAGATAATTCACTATGTCTTGTATGGAATTCATCTTCAAGCATATTTTTTTCTTGAGAACACATAACATACACAACATTTCATTAAAAATGAGTTGATTCATTGTAGATGTATCGATAAATTGGATGTGTTCTGTTGGGCTGTTCACTTAAACTCAATCCATACAACTCATAAAGATCAGTATATTACACATACAACACACACTGAACATGCAGGAACACACTGCAGACTTAGAGCAGTGGGCTAGGAAGTAAAGTGCTTTGCTCAAGGGCACATCAGCCAACAGTGTCTGTGTTGGTCTGGGGAATCGACCTGCTGACCCTTCAGTCACAAACTGCCACTCCACCTTTTAGGCCACAGCTGCCCCTTTGAAGTGTTAGGCTTGAGTTCAGGGAAGCAACAATCCCCATTTTTGAAAGAAATTTTTTTATGAAGATCCAGAAATTTAAAAAAAAAAAAAAATCAACAAAGTTTGAACGGTATGAATGTGACAAAAATGTTGCTATAATATGTTTTCTCCAACATGTTTAATGTAAAAAATATTTTCTTTTCAATATAACGGGGACTTTGTGTATTTACATCAATGGGCCAGAGGTGGTTGGGATGGATGGTGGATTTACAAATCCCAGGCCTTTTTTTTTTTTATTATTAGATAATAAAAGTGTTTTGGTAAAGATTCTGAAAGGATGGTGGATGCTTTAAATCTGCTAACATTCACCAGATCAAGAGGGTTATGGTTAGATTTGAGTCATGATTAGATCAGCAGCTATCAATTTTTTTAATCAATTATTATTGATTATTTTCGTCAATTTGATTTGAATAAAGGAATTTTTGAATAGGTGAAAAAAATGCACAAATGTGAAAAAGACAGGTATGAAAAATACAAAGAACTTGTCCTTTATTCCAGAACCAGTTTAAACAACAACCACAACAAGTATTATAGTAAAAGGATATACAAACTAGAAAAGCACTCAGAGAGCGCAGACCTCCACCAAGGCAGTATCAACATTTCATGAAAATTTCATCAAAATCCTTCCACAACTTTTTGAGTTATCTTGCTAACAGACAGACAGACAGACAGACAAACAAACAAATCCAGATGAAAACATGACCTCCTTGGCGGAGGTAAAGATATCTATGTAGAAATAACAATAGTATAAAAGTATATATAAAAATATCTTTAGATATAAACAACAACAAACAAGTAAAATGATATCTACAAACAATATGTGCACTGTAGTCTTCAACACATTTGTATCCAACTTATTAACTTACTAACAACTTAAGATGGAGCTAGCATACAGCCTTGTGTTGATCCTGGCGTCATGTGGATCATAATAAGCATCTGCGTTAAACACAACAGCAGAGCCAATGTTTAGCAGGAGCAAAATTACAGAAACAAGGCTTCGATTCAGGAAAACTTTTTTTTAATCAATTCAAGTTGGTTAATCAATTAATTGTTTCAGCTCTAGTCATGATTAAACTGGTGGAGTTTAAGTTATGTTTCATCTGCATGTTAAACATTGAAAATAGAAGATGTTCCCATCTAAGTGAAGTCTAATATATACAGTATGTATATTGGCCTTCCCTCATACTAACCCATGAAAAGAGCGGAGGGTTAAGTTTTATTAAACCATTGTGAATCACAGAAGATTCTAATGACTCTGGAGATGGACTATAACTGCTGCTGTGTGATAATTTTTGACACCAAGTAAAATATGAATAAAGGAAAAACACATTTACTATTCTCTGAAGTTATGGCATCAGGATGTGTGCTGGCCTCGCTCCCATTTAGAAGCTCCAGTGGAGTGACAGACTGAAACCTGGCAAATGACTGAACTCCTCTTCTCTGATGTGAACAGCTCCTCAGCCAAGTAAAATAAGTTCTGAAATGAAAGGCAAAGGATTCCTGAGGTAAATGCAAAAACTAGGAGGTCAAGACCAGAAACCACCTCTGTCTCTGTGACAGTAAATCACCCTGATGTCAATTGGTCTGTGAGCCTGAGAAAGATTAATGGGCAGAAAAACATGTCTGTGGAGGTGAACGTGATATAAAGATACAACATATTTGATGCCACAAAGGAAAATAATTGAGTTGTGTGACTCCAAGCTGTTGTTGAGGTTTTCTTACTCTTGTTGTATTATCTCTGCTTGTTTCCATTTTCTTCAGGTCTGCATACCATCCAAGTGTGAGTGACCTGGAGTACAGAGTCCTGCTGCGATTCCCACAGCGAGTGAAGAACCAGGGAACAGCTGATTTCCTCCCAGTGAAGCCCAGACATGAGTGGGAATGGCACAGCTGTCACCAGTGAGTCTGGTTTACTTGGTTTGACTAAAAATTATAAAATCCTTTACTGTCAACATGTTCTCAGTGGGTCAGATAATCATCTAGTTTCATTATTTAATTTAATGCCTTTGGTAGTGTTTAATAAATCAAATTAACTGGTTTTGCAACAGTGGGGTGCAAAAATATGTAAAATATCTTATGTCATTGAATTAGACCAGATTAATGCAGATCTATATGAGTATGTTTATGAGTATCTAGATGAGTCACTTTTTCTTCAGTTTTCTTAGTTTTTGATATTTCAAACTTAATATGAGCTTTTATCAACATCTTCATGATCAGTGAATTACATGCGGGACAATACTTCATTTTCACTGAAAATGTCAATGTCGAGGAGCAAAATGTCAAGGATAATATAAATCATGATAGTTGTGGGGGGCGGCACGGTGGTGCAGTGGGTAGCACTCGTGCCTCACAGCAAGAAGGTCCTGGGTTCGATTCCAACACC
>JAPQRP010000020.1:35086722-35106308 GCA_037367295.1 Apogon hyalosoma
ATCAGTCTGACATGACATGCATCTGCCATGATTCTCCTCCCATAGCAACCAGTAGAGTCCATAGCAACGCTGTACTTGTGTACTGCTAGAACTACTACTACTGCTAATACTACCACTACTACTACTACTGCTACTACTATTACTACTAATGCTTCCACTACTACTACTACTACTACTTTCTCTACTACTACTATTACTAGTAATACTACAACTTTTACTACTTCCACTACTACTATTCCTATTACTACTACTTCCACTACTACCACTGTTACCACTACCACGACTACTACTAGTACTCCCACTACTACTGCTACTATTACTACTACTACTACTACTATTACTACTCCCACTACTACTACTGCTAATACTACGACCACTAGTACCACTACCACCACTACTACCACTACTGTTACTACTACCACTACTGTTTTTACTGGTTTGACATACATGATAGAAAAAACTTATTCAAACCAAGTTTTCATACACACACAGACGAAGCTCTTCAGTTATAAACTGAAAACAGAGTATATAACAAAGACAGGTGAAGTTCAGGTGTCAGGTGATCAGCATCAGCGAATCAGGACAAACACGACTAAAGGAAATGAATCCAGTCTCCTGTCATGGCTGCTGTGTTTCTCCACTATTTCACTATCATTGTCCAGCTTTGCACCTACATTCAGAAATGGCCTTGGACATGCCACCCCCCCCGACCCCTGAGCCCCTCTCACGATTTCCGTGTGTGGAAATTGAAAAGTTCCCCGTGTGCTTGGTCTATAGAAAGTCTGTGGTGGCATCAGTCCACAAACACTAACGCACAGATTCAACATATGAAGTGAACGGGAGCTATTTCTTGCTTTTATTTGCACCTCACTGCGATTCCACTGATCTGGCGAGAGGCAAGCACACAGGTTACATTTCCTTCTGGAAATGTAGGAAAGTCTAGTTGTTTACATGTTATTTTTCTGCAGTCATATATCACATGTTCTGGAACTGACATTTGTTTTTAATTTAAATACAGATTATTTATGTAAGATTAAGGGGAATTTAGGAGAATCTGCTGCTGATATGCAATACAATAATACTAATTTTGTTTCCATTAGTGTTTGAGCCACAGAACAGTGTGAGTCATTGTGTTTTCTTTAAGTTAAAATGAGTTGTTTACATTCATGTTGCTTTGTCATGTTTGGAGACCGTGTAACAGACTTCCTCTTCTTTCTGCTTCATATCAGGCTTCATCATTCTTAAGGTGCCTTGTCATGTCCAAGTATGGACTCAAGTTAATGTCTTCTGAATCTCAAGCCCAAATATTGACTATTGAGGGATTTCTGGCCACTGTTATAGGTGAAATGTCATACTATGTTGATGCCGTTGGTCAGCAAGGCCGACATTATCTAATACCAATGTACAGCTGATAGATCATTATTAAAAACTGTCTTTTGTTCATTTTGGAGTAGCACAAATACTAGTTTTCATTGTAAAAATGACATTCCTAGACTGTGATATCATTTGTTAGAGAGCACCATTCTCTTCTACCTGCAGATTATTACTATAATGAGTGTAACATATGATAAATCTTTACACCTTTTCTCCCACTGGGTGATAAGTTGTGGTGCTTGCGGACTTCCCTGCCTAACAAAAACAAACCATAGTCGAACTTTTTCCCCAGAATTACCTTCATGTTTCAGGCCCCCTTGTCAGTGCCGAGATTAAAGTTTTACATCTAAAAATAATTTAAGAGGGCAGATTCTACAGAGTCTGCACAAACATCAGAAAATTCAAAGCCAAAAAAAATGCAGCTGATGAGTATTTCTGCATAACAGGCAAATAATAAGCCATTGACCTTTGCACCAGCGATATATTTGCCAAGCTAAGGGCTAAAATTTGAAACGGTGCTTCTCCCTGTCCTGCAGCTACTTTGGCTTTGAGAAAACCCAGTGTGAGATGGAAAAAAAAGTTCAAAGCAAACACAGTGACAGTTATTCCAAAGACAACAAAGAAACAACAAAAGCTGCTTCACATCTGATGACACAGTTTGATGTTTTGCCATTGTGGGCTTCTCCTGTGGATAACATGACTTACTTGTACAACAGAATAAAAATAGGTTACAGTAAGGCTTAAAGGATAACTTAGGTGATATATCTGTTTTTTTAATCCTTGTCAATAAATCCCATAAAATAATCACAACCAACAATAAGTTTGTCCTGCTGATAAACAATGGCATAGACAGATTTAGCACATTTCACTGTGCATCAGATTACCATTGTCCCCAGTGAATTATACTGGTACTGTGGATAACTTTTTACTGCATTATGGTGAACCTCAGTTACTGTAGCTTATTTTGGGCTAATTGCACATACACCCTCTGCTGCCATAAATAATCTAAAAAGTCTTTCCACTGCAGAAAAAACACTAAACCTAACAAATACAGTTTATTCCTGAGCAATGAAACTACTGTGCTATATAGGAATTGTTTAGTGTCTTTTATTAATTCTAGATTTCCTGTGTTTTATATTTAGTTATTTTAATTGACTCATTTTGGTTAAAAGCTTCAGTACACTACAGTTTTTCAGGGTCACTGGACAAAAATTTGAAAATTTCTTCCTTTCAGTGTTTTGTAATTCAAGTGACTGCTGCACCTCCTTTCATGCCATTTACAAACTTTAGAAAATCTACCCTGTGATTCAAGGTTTTGCCTGATCATGTAGTTGGTGTTTTCAGACAGGAAGTGGGCTTGAATAGTGACTGACAGCTGTATTTGATTTCGGTCAGCAGCCCCTGAAAAGATTATTCACTAAATGGACAAAAGTATCAGCTCACATTGAACAGGTTGTTTGTGATCATGTGATTCTGGTGATATGACATTCAAATGGAGAGCTTGAAGTCAACAGCAGAATGGAAAGAGATCTAAGAAAGTGTGGACTGTGCGAGTTTATACAATATTACAGAGAAAGGTAATGACATAAAATACATACAGATATACAGAGTATGTTGATCGTGATCCTTATGTTATAACAAATGACAGATTAACAATAATTCAGATCAGCAGGAATGGGAAATCCTACAACCTGTAGTTGTGATGTGTTCTAAAGTTTTTGTCTCTAGTGTATTTTGGCTTCACTTTCACACAGTGATGTGAGATCATCTATCTTTATACTGTATTTAGCCTTTTGATTTGGACAAAGAACAGAGGGCTACAGTAGAATGGTGTGTATTTTAATTTTTTTCGTCTGGTTTGCACCTCCTGCTGTAACTTTTAAAGCTTGTCATGGTCTATGTTGGCAGTAAGATACAGTGGGGCAAAAAAGTATTTCGTCAGCCACTGATTTTGCAAGTTCTCCTACTTAGAAAGATGAGAGAGGTCTGTAATTTTCAGAGGTTCACTTCCACTATGAGAGACAAAATGAGAAAAAAAAAATCAAGGAAATCACATTGTTGGATTTTTAAAGAATTTATTTGTAAATTATGGTGGAAAGTAAGTATTGGGTCACCCACAAACAAGTAAGATTTCTGGCTCTCACAGACCTGTAACTTCTTCTTTAAGAAGCTCTTCTGTCCTCCACTCATTACCCGTAATAATGGCACCTGTTTGAACTGGTTATCTGTATAAAAGACACCTGTCCACAGCCTCAAACAGTCAGACTCCGAACTCAACCATGGCCAAGACTAAAGAGCTGTCCAAGGACACCAGGAAGAAAACTGAAGACCTGCACCAGGCTAGGAAGAGTGAATCTACAATAGGCAAGCAGGTTGGTGTGAATAAATCAACTGTGGGAGCAATTGTAAGAAAATGGAAGGCATACAAGACCATTGATAATCTTCCTTGATCTGGGGCCCCACGCAAGATCTCATCCCGTGGGGTCAAAATGATCATGAGAACGGTGAGCAAAAATCCCAGAACTACATGGAGGGACCTGATGAATGACCTGCAGAGAGCTGGGACCAAAGTAACAAAGGCTACCATCAGTAACACACTACACCGAGAGGGACTCAAATCCTGTAGCGCCAGGCATGTCCCCCTGCTTTAGCCAGTACATGTCCTGAAGTTTGCCAGAGAGCATATGGATGATCCAGAAGAGGATTGGGAGAATATTATGTGGTCAGATGAAACCAAAATAGAACTTTTTGGTAAAAACTCAACTCGTTTTGTTTGGAGGAAGAAGAATGCTGAGTTGCATCCCAAGAACACCATACCTACTGTGAAGCATGGGGATGGAAACCTCATGCTTTGGGGCTGTTTTTCTGCAAAGGGGACAGGACGACTGATCCGTGTTAAGGGAAGAATGAACGGGGCCATGTATTGTGAGATTTTAAGCCAAAACCTCCTTCCATCAGTGAGAGCATTGAAGATGGAACGTGGCTGGGTCTTCCAGCATGACAATGATCCCAAACACACCACTCAGGCAACGAAGGAGTGGCTCCATAAAAAGCATTTCAAGGTCCTGGAGTGGCCTAGCCAGTCTCCAGACCTCAACCCCATAGAAAATTTGTGGAGGGAGTTGAAAGTCCATGTTGCCCAGCGACAGCCCCAAAACATCACTGCTCTAGAGGAGATCTGCATGGAGGAATGGGCTAAAATACCAGCTACAGTGTGTGCAAACCTGGTGAAGACTTACAGGTAATGTTTGACCTCTGTCATTGCCAACAAAGGTTATATGTTACAAAGTATTGAGTTGAACTTTTGTTATTGACCAAATGCTTATTTTCCACCATAATTTACAAATAAATTATTTAAAAATCCTACAATGTGATTTCCTGGATTTTTTTTTCTCATTTTGTCTCATAGTTGAAGTGTACCTCTGAAAATTACAGACCTCATCTTTCTAAGTAGGAGAACTTGTAAAATCAGTGGCTGACGAAATACTTTTTTGCCCCACTGTATATACAGAATATCACCAGCCTTATTAATTTTATAAAATATGACACCAAATTAACCCTCAAAGACCCAAACAGCTGCTGGCAGCCAATAGCATGTTCTGATGTAAAATGTTTAATACCCGTTGATCCACTAATCCTATCAATATATGTAAATATTCAGGTAGAATGCAGCTTGTCATCTTTTCATGGTCATCAGATATGACCCATTTGGACATTCAGAGGCTCCATAGTGAACTTGGAAACGCCGTCATCTTCTGCAACATGGATTCACCAGTAAAACCCATGTAGTTTGACAGTGGATGGACACACTTGTTTTATGTTCAGTTATTGACATCTTTGCTGGAAAACTCACTTTTTTCTTGGTTCTGATATATTTTTAATGAAGATTTACATAAATTAATTAAATACAGGAAACCACCTGACTTTTTTTTTTTTTTACTGACAAATGTAAAATGCATTATAAGCGGTGATAAATTGGTGAATAGGGAAAAAAAAATCATTTGGGGGCTGTCACCAAAGTGGCTCTGGGTCTTTATGGGTTAATGTGGATTTGTTCATCAAGGTCACAAAGATTCAGTGTAACTTTAACATGTGAATAAGAAAAGGGGCAAGACCATTTATAAAAACAAAAATACTTGAAGTAGTTGTTTTCATAAGCCATGGTTTTTTTTCAGGATTATAGTGAATAATGTATCTGCTTTAGGATATTTCACAAGTTGTCTTTTTTTTTTTTTTTCTGTTCAGTTGGCCATATTGTCCAGACATTAGATGACTCACATGATCAGTACTAATCTCCTGTTTTGTCTGAGGCACAGGGCAGTACAGGTTGTACCTGACCATAAAGTCCTGAGTAAAATGAAATGAAGCACATTGTCTCCATGGAAACCTTTATATGGACTGCATGTCCCTGTATAGATCTGCTGGTCTATAATGCCTGTGCTGAGAGATCACTTTACAAAGGAACACAGAAAGACAGATATCAAGTAACAGGAAACTTTATTCATTCTAAAAGTCAAACTTATTTGGGCTGGGCTCGTGATGTGTGCATCAGAGATTGATGTCTGGACTCTTGAGTTGAGTCACTTAGTTGAGGTCTGATGTGGTTCGTCTGTGAAGTGAATCACATCCTGATGTGCCTCCTTTCCCTCGGTAAGGATGAGACCTGGAACTCAGTGGTTAGTGTCATACACATCTTTCCCTCCTCTTGCTCTGGCTCCATGCCCTGAAACAGAAGCCAAACAGTTAGAGAAAAACTTCACTAAATGACAGGACTAAAATAACCTCACACACCTGCAGAGCATCTCCTTGACCTTGTCGTCACAGCCCTTTTACTTCACCGGCCCCATCTGTTGTGATGATATTTATACTTGTGCCACCTCTTACCCTGTGTTTTCTTTGTCTCTTTCTCCACATTCTATTTTTTTTACATCCTCCCTTCCTTCTTCTCCCCTTTATCATTGCTATATGCATCTCCAGTCACAGTCAGCATCAGGAGGACAGAGTGACATGCCTCTGAAGCCAGAGGAATTTACCGTAGGCGACTCAACAGGTGAGAAATTGATTGTATGTCCTAGTATTCAATCACCTGCCTGTCATGACAAACTCTGGTGCCCTCTGCCTGCGTTTCCTCTGTCATGTTGTGATCTCTGAGCTGATTTGCCTCTTACGAATATGTTCCAGCTGTGAGTGGGTTACAGTGTGTCCCTGTAGCATTATTTGTTGTTATTCACTCTCTGCACAAATCCCTGCTGTGGCCTCAGTTCCAAACTGTGATTAGCAGGATTTGACAAGTCACACTGAACAGCAGTTTACTGTGACTTTTTAGCAGATTTGACATTACAGTACAGAGGCTTATACACTCCAAACTCAGCCACTCTCACAGACTTTAAGGATAATCCCATCTCCCAGTCATGATTTCTAGGGATAACTACAGTACCTAATTAACTTCCTTGAGATACAAGCTGCTTTAATGAAGTCTCATGTAATCTTCTCCCCCTCCTCATAAACTCATATTCACTTTTGTGGCAGATTCTCCACAAGGAGGAGCTGTACAGTCATTGTCATCTATACATACTGATTTGCAACAACTATTAGACCTAAGGACAGTACCGGATTGGACTGGGGCATGTAAATGTGTTGCCACCTACAGGCCAAATCAGGAATTGCTGCAGCTTTAACACTTCCTCAATCTGCACAAAACATTGACTTTGCAGTAGTCTGGAGAGGAGGAAGTGAGAAAATATTCTCCAGATAACAAAACTGTAATAGAGATGGAGATGGAGATGTAGTGGAACTTAAAAGACCAATAAAATGGTCAGTTGGAGCTGGTGACTGCTTACAAATCACCCCATAGACCATGAGTTCCCTGAATGGATACACAATTTCCAGATTTTCAGTAATTTAGTGATTATTAAGGACAATATTACAGTCTATTTGCTTGGTTATCAAGGAAAATGTATACCGCACCTATCATTTTCAATTTCTCCAAATAAACAAACCTGAATTGGTATTCAAGAAAATATAACAAGAAGAAATGGGAAACAATTGAACTGAACATAAAGTGAAAATGACTATTTAAATAAATGAAAAGCTAGATTCTACTGATCATCAACACACAGACTACAGCTGCCTTCAGGTAAATAGATCAATAATACCATACTATAATCCAAACATTATCATGTGCATCATTTATGAACACAATTGGCTTATATAAAGGTAACCCATATTGAAATTAGCATACATATTTATTTCTCTCTTTTTTTCAGATACAAGAAAATACAGGAAATATGTGCACAGCTTTAAAAGAAAAACAAAAAACTGAACTAAATGGATTGTAAAGTTTAAAGTCATAGCAGCACAAATAGAAACATCTGACACGTGTTGAATGAAACTTGGTATAAAACATCAGTAGATTAATGCCATAAATCTCATATTGTCTGAACAAAAGACATGACATGTTAGTTAAGATCACACTAAATACCACCACTGTGGTTTATAAAATATGTTTCTTAAACTTTAGTTTTTCCTGCTGTACATACTTCACATATATCTTGATTGGATCTAATACAGACACTGACAAATGCATATGTGTAGACATTAGAACTTTAGTAAACCAACAAACCTAATGTTCAATCAGGACTTTTGCACAGAACTGTATGTAGCCACTGCCAGAGCCACTGGTGATTTGTCAAGCATCCAATCAGCAACAAGTAGTTGGTCAGTTTTTATACTTAATGTGTTTTCCTATGGGCTTCTATAATGTGTATACTGGAATCTGCTTTCTGCAGGGAACTGGTTGCATATTGCTTTCTGCAGGGAACAGGTTGCATATTGATAATGACAAACTCCATTTCCTGTACATAGATTTCTAGGTAGAGAACTTGGCTCAGATTTTCCACAAAAGTCCTCACATTCACTCTCGAGTTCTTCAATATGTTTGTCTTGCTCCTCTACTGCAGCATTACTAGCTTCTATTAGTGTAGAAATGCAGTCTGCTAATGTAAAACATGCCCAGCTCCCAGGCTCCAATGCAAACTGAGCATAAAATACATGCAAATCATCAGGCAGCCCTTAAGTTGATGTAAACAGCAGCTATAAATGAAAACAAATTCAGATATGACAAAATTGGAGTAGTTTTTACTTTTAAGACTAGCTTTAAAAAAATTAATTTTTTGATTAAAATTTATGTTCGTTAGTGCTGCTCAATTACTCGAACCTAAATTATAACTGTGATGTGAACATTTGTAATCATATAATTGCAAAAGCCTGCAGTTTGATTAAATAAAATGCATTCAGTTTGAAAGAACATGAAAACAGACCAGTTAAATGTACTTCAGTAAACTCAACCAGTGCCCAAAAAACATGATGCTGTGCTCTGTTTGGTGATAATCTGGACATTGACCCTGACAAGCAAACATGAAGACTCAACTTTTAGAATCACTAATTGTAATGTTATCCACAATAATAACAATAATATGAGTTTTTCCACCAAATGGTATAGCCCTAATCTTTGAATGATCCATTGTTGATTAAGAAATTTAAAAAAACAGAACTGGTCTTTAAAAATTTCTTCACTGAGGAAAGGGTTAGTTGACATTTGTGGGTTTAATGACATGGCTAATTGAAGAAGTTTAGATGATGGAGCTTGTGAATAATCCATGTGGTCATTAAATGTCTTTAATTTGTGGGTATGTTAATATAAGTGCTGATGTCAGTGATTTATGTAACATAAATGTTTTTAAAGCACTAGATAAAAAAAAAATTACACTAGGAAAATGTCTTTCCTATCAAAGTCACATTACTGTTGTAATTGATACATCTCTAATTGAATTGATGTTGAATCAAATTACACTGAATCAGAAATTGATGACTGAATCGATTCAGGAAGTCAGTGGTGATACGCAGCCCTAATTACTTTTCTAAATGGTGGATGGTGCACATCTAGCTGCAGATCTAACATCCTGCTGCCAGTACTTTCCTTGCCAACAACCACTGCAGGTTGGACCGGACTTGCAGCTCCCAGAATGTTGGTTTCAGGTGCAGGGGCAATATGGGGTCATTTCTGTTTGGGTCTCTGACAGTATTTCATTTTTCCCCTTGATTTCCAGTAACCCACACGGATGGAAAGTTCAGCGCTCAACTTTCAAAGCTCACGGTCATTGGACGGACACAGCATGATGAGCTCTGAGCGGCCAGAGTCTGACTTGACTTCGGTTGTGCTGTTGGATGGTGGGCAAGCTCAGAACCAGACCCCTCAACTCTGTAGTCAATGAAAGATGGATTTAGGAGACTTCCTCTTGAGTGACGAATCAGAGTGGGACAATACCGTTGAATAGGGCTTTTGGCAACACTGTTTCATTACATTAATTACCTGGTTTTACTACAAAGGATTTATGTGTGAAAATGGTATGAAAAGGTATCACTTGTCAAGAGTTTCCCTGTAAAATGTGCTTGTTAAAATCCTGCCATGCCATTAAGTGCTTCCATAGATGTTTCTTAGTCTCTAAAGCTTTAAGATTTACACAGAGCAGAGCTGGAGCCATAAGTGAATGTATAGAGGATTGATGTTTGGGGGTTTGTAGAGTATATATAGATAACACATTTGGAGTCGAGCAGGATTTATCCCTCTTGTGTAATCCTGAGAGGAAACTGTGTAATCCCTAATATCATCATCATACACATAAACAGTTCCATTTTCCTCAGTCTTGTGTTGTTTCAGCCATTAATGATGGCCTCGCTGTCTGCCTTCATCTCTCTGTCTGTTTATCTTCATCTGTTCCACATAACTGTTAAGCTCCACATTTGACCCTCCCCCAATCACTCATCACAAACATTTTTTGTTTTGTGTTTCAGGTCAGAAGCAATACTTATAATAAAAGATAACAGCACAGTATCAAGATTCAATCAGATCATTGCCTTTTTAAGTGTATTTTTTACTGTTTAAATGTAAATTTATTGCAAAATAGATATGTAATGTTGCACCCATGCATTTCTGCACAATTCAGGGGGCCACAGTTGAGGATTCATGGCTTCCTATTGGATTCTGTAGACCTCAGTTCATGTGTCAATTGTGTAACAGTTGTAAATTGCAAAAAACAGACATCTGTTGAGTTTAGGATAAGGCTCTAGTCTAGAGGCTTTTTTGTACTTCTGGACCTTATACATGTGTCTACCAAATATGATCGTTCAAATTGAATCCTTATCCTCCTTTATAGTGTGAATCGCTGAACTATTACTGAAACATTGAGATCCACTATGTCGCCATGACAACATCATTCAACAGAATCACTACACTGACAGCTCTTCACTGCAGAGTTCTTGAAATGACTCTGACCACATCTGAAGTCAACTGGGTTTAACCTCTGGGGCAGGGGAGTCAAACCCATTTTAATTCAGGTTCCACATTCAGCCCAAGTGGATCAGACTTGTAAACTGTGGCAACCATGAACTGGGGCCGTGGCTCAGGAGGTAGAGTGGGTTGTCCAATAACCGAAGGGTTGGCAGTTGGAATTCTTGTCATGTGTGCTGTTGTGTCCTTGGGCAAGACACTTCACCCACCTTGCCTCCAGTGCTGCTACTCACACTGGTGTATGACTGCGTATGAGTGTTTGGTGGTTGTCAGAGGGGCAGTTTGGTGCATATTGGCAGCCATGCTTCCGTTAGCCTGCCACCAGTGTGTGAATGTGAGAGTGAATAAATAATGGAGCCATTGTACATGCTTTGAGTATGTGTTAATAGAAAAGCGCTTTATAACTCTAATCCATTATTATTGTTAAATACTATCAAAATAACCTTTAAATGATGACAAATACAAACCTTTCTGTTGGTTTAAGTGAAAAAAGTTAAACTGCTTGATGAAAATATTTATTTACAAGCAATCCTTTAAAAAATCTGAATAATATGAACAACCTGAAATTTCTTAAGAAAAATAAGTGTAATTGTAACAATGTTATGCCTCAGTTTATCATTTACACATGTATATTACAACTTACAGATAATTTTTCTCAATACATTTCAGGTTGTATGTGGTGTTTGATGTTATTTCCTTATTTTTTGTGAAAGGATAGTTTGCAAATGTAAACATTTTAATGTAATTTTACTTTATTTACACTAAAAGAGAACAGTTTGTAGATGTCATAATTTCTAAGTTATGATTGTAGTTTACTGGTCTGATCCACTTGAGATCATGTCTGTATGTGGAACCTGAACTAAAGTGAGTTTGACCCAGCTGATCGTTTATATCGTAATTATTAAGTTTTGCATTTCACAAATTCATCCCACAGGCAGGATTGGACCCTTTAGCGGGCCAAATGTTTGACACCTCTGCTTTAGGGGGACTTGCATAATGTATTGCAGTTCAAAATTGCATAAAATCAAGCATTTCAAAATAAACTTCCTGTTGAGTTTAGGCTATGGCAATTATTAATTTATATATATATATATATTTAATATTTTTTTTATATGTCTGCAAAATTTGTCCGTGTGAATCTTTATGCTGTAATATTTTTAACTTCACAGACTGCTATCAAGAAATTCATTCATGCCCCAGTCCTCTAAGACATGTAAAGTGAAACATTATTAGACATGTGATACATGTGCAGTTTTGAGTTGATTAGCCTGATTGACCCCTCAAAAACATGATTCTTTTGAGAGACTGATTTGGTTTTAAGAGGAGCATAGAGCAGATCTGGCTTTAAGTAGACCCGTCTAACTGGAATCCCAGCATGACCTTTTTCTAATATTAATGACTTCACAATTACTCTGAACTTGACAAAAATCCTCAAGTATGGGCTTCACTGCACTGACAGCTGGCTGGTAGCAAACTGAGCCACAGAGAAGCTCTTAACTTTCATTGTTCGGTGCCACACGTGGATCAGCAAGAATATTGTGCAGGTTTCAGTAGAGCTGGGTATCATGGCCAGTTTCCATAATCAGATTTCAATTCATAAGGTTCTGAATCGATTAATCACGATTCGATCCAATTTTGATTTGATTCAGTATTGATTGATTCAGATTCATTTAGTGATACCAAACTATAATTTTGAACTGTAACCGGATTATTATATCCCCAAACGTAGTTTCGGGGATATTATGTTTTTGGTCCGATCACCGCCGGATATCCTTCGTGTTAATGCAATAACTTGAAAAATATTGGGTTTAGAATTTCCAAATTTTCCATATCAATATCATGGAGAGGATAAACTGATTCGATTTTGGACGATTTACCATTTCTAGACTGGCCACAAGGGGCCGCTCAAAAGTTTCAAATCACTAAACACTCTTTTGTTCATATCTGAAACTATTTGTCTGATTGACTTCAAATCAAGTGCAAATGAAAGGTCATGACCTGGGGATGCCTCATGTCATGACATCATAGCTGTCTGGTTAAGGATTGGGGTGTTCAAGGATATACACGGCTAGTTTTGTGTAGTTTGACTACAGCAGCTATTGAACACATGGCTTCTACTCAGGGCAGGGGGGCCTCAGTGATTGTTGGTGGTGGTGGGGGGGTTTAGTAGCAGTCCGTCATTGTCGCCTTACTGTTCCTCTGACTCCACACTCAGTGTGGATCCAACTTAATATTCCTACAACAATCGGCTTCCGCAACGGCTCCGGGTGGCCAGTTCCTGTGCACTGGGGTTCGACTTTGAGGCCGGGAGTACCTCCTGGAGAGGGATTTTCTGCACACTTAATCTGTGTCCCTCCCGCGCTAGAACCGGCGCGAACGAATCGACACCCCCTGTCTTCAGCAGGGACTCACGGGAAGGAGCCGCCAGCGCCTCTGCGTCGGCGGTACCAGTCAGATACTCGCGGTCCTGCTCTAAAAAATTGGTTTCATCCAGTATTAATCAATTACGCAAAATTAAAACGAAATCGATCAAAGGTCGATCAAACCGATTTTTTTTAACCCAGCAGCTGGATTTGCTTTTGAGATGCAGTACAACGTACCTTGTGAGCCTGGGTTTGGTTCCTCTCATCTGCCAAGACGCCGATCCTCTTGGTTGAGGAAATACTCAGCAGGGATGTTGTTGTGTCCTTTTGTCATCGACAAGTCTCCATTTACAGCCACAACAGGAAACATCCACATCCAGATCCTGACCCACAATAGGAAATAAAAACCTTACTTGTTTTGTACATGCTTTTCTTTTTGTATTTACTGATTTAATCTGATTCATGATGAAATGTGATGAATGTTTGAATAAAGACATGGTGTCACAATTCTCTTTTTTCTTGTGTCTGTCAGTCCAGTCATAGTGTGATTGAACCTCCTACAGCCTCACTAAAGGGTAAATCTGAGAAAAGGAGAAATGTTGAGTGTAGGGACATTAAATATTCTGAGTGACCGTCACCACTGGGGCCACGGTGAACTTGGCGGAGAACATTTTTATGTCCCTTGTCATATCCGTCCAAAATAACCATAATTTAAGCACTGGCACTAATGCATGCCTAATTTAAACTCAGTTTTTATGCAGCGTAGGGAAAAAAAAAAGCTACTTTCTCAGCATGCAAATGGAACAAAACTTTATATTTAAATAATCTTATGAAAAATTTGTCTCAAAATGTATTGTTTTAGCATGCTCAATTAACATATATTGTCCTCGGATAATTATTTCAGTGAGATAAAAAGCTCCCATTGTTTCTTGTTAATTTCTGGAGGGAAAAGGCTTTGCAGGGATGGATCATCTAAATCCGGAAACACATATGGGAATGTATAGAACGTTGATCTTTGTGAGCTTAGAGAGATATAGAGTCAGAGGGGATTTATTCATCTTATGTTAAGCCAAGTAAGTAATCAGTAATCTTGATTGTCCCCAAATTGGCATCAGTTTGATTTCTGTTACACAAGAAGAAGGGGATGTTCTACTGCAGCTAGAACATCACAATTTTATGTCAACAGAATGTAATGTATTGTAGAATTTTGGTAAACAAGATGACACTTTTTTTCTCCCTTTTTTGGAAACAAGCTGCGCCGTGAAACTCCCACTGAGTTTCCTACTTGTAATTAAAGCATTTTCTAACAAAGCTGTGATTATTTCACACACACATTTGGTTTTGTGTCCTTGTGGGGGAAAAATGAAACTTTGTTCTCTAGTGTGGTGTTCCATTGAGTAAAAAAGGCTCCATTTAAACAATAGCTCTTTATCATCAGTTGGCTCAGTCTCTGTTGCAGCTCCAGCATCAGTCAGACCTCAAGCACATATAACAACTGTTTACCATCTGCTACGAATACACATATTTATGTTCAACTTTTGAACTCTGCAATACAAACAGGAGCAAGATTTGACTGCCAAACACTGACTTGGATTATGTGTGTGCCATTCACCATGTACAGATACCACAGGGTTGCAAAAAACAGGACGTGGCACAAGGCCAGACATACTTTTCTCCAGTAGAAGAAACAGACACTGGTGTTAAATGAAAATACTTTGGTAAAATTAGAAGTACTGACTCAATGTCTTAACTGCAATAAAAGTGAAGAAGTACAACCTTTGAGATGTTGGTCTTAAACAACATTTCAACCAACTATTTGTGTCTGACGACAAAGAAACACCAAGCTATGTATATTAATTCATTAATATATGTCATGTACAGTATAATTTTTCTGTGCTCCGGTTTCAGCGTATGTAGTTTTATTACAGCTTTCATACCTTTTTTGTCCTGTTTTTTTTACAAAGATTTTTGTCAGATATTTTTTTCTGCTAACATAATTTTCTTGTTTCACCTGTTATGCATTTTCCTGTTTTGTTATTATTATAAGAGTTTGGTCTGCACCAGCTCTAAATGTAAAGTGACATGAGATAACTTTTGTTATGATTTGGCATTATATGAATAAAATTTAATTGATTGATCAATCATAATCAATATCATTATTATGATACTGCAAATATGTAAATAATATACATATCTGTACAGAACAAGTGATATAAATATCAAACTATCAGATTCTTTTTTTTTTTTATAATATTTCTTGTTTCACTCTTGAATGTTTCTGCCTGTCTTTCTGCACTTTGTTTTTCTTTATTATGCTGCTATATGAACACAGCAATTTCCACATGATGGGATTGATAAAGTCATGTCAGGGTGGGCGTGGCTCAGGAGGTAGAATGGGTTGTCCAATAACCGATGGATTGGCGGGTCAAATCCTGTTCTGTCCTAGTCATGTGCTGTTGTCCTTGGACACTTCACCCTCCTTGCCTCCAGTGCTGCTACTCACATTGGTGCATGAATGTTTGGCGGTGGTCAGAGGGGCCGTAGGTGTGAATTGGCAGCCATGCTTCTGTCAACCTGCCCCAGGGCAGCTATGGCTACATATGTAGTTTACTACCACTAGAGTGAGAATGTGTGAGTGAGTAAATGAATAATGGATCCACTGTATGCGCTTTGAGTATGTGTTAATAGAAAAGCGCTATATAAATCTAATCCATTATTATTATATCTAGTATTTTTGTCTTGTTTGCACTTATTTTCAGTTTTTGTGTTGTATTGTCTTTACTGTTACTTTTCTCTTGTTGCGTTTCTAATGTTGTTACATCATTTTGATCACATTGTGTCTTGTTACAGCTTTTTTATAACATTTTCTTAAGTCTATTATGCTGCTTTCATGGTGTTTACGTCCTGTTTGCATAGTTATGTCTTACATTGTTTTGTTGTTGATGTTGTTACATCATTTTCACTGTATTTTGTCTTTTACTGCATCTTGTTGCATCTTTGATGTTTTCGCCGCTATGTCTTCAACAGTGCTTTCATCTTGCTTGCGCACATTCACATTCTTATGGTTTTGTCTTGTCATGTCTTTTATGTTTCTCCTGTTGCATCTTTTCCATCACTTTTGTTGTTACACCATTTTCATCTTGTTTTGTCTTGCTGCATCTTTTCTGTCTTTTATTACATTTTCATCTTGTGTTATTTTTGTGTTGGTAACTGTGGTATTTTTATGTCTTGTTGCATTTGTCATGTAGATATATCAAGTGACCATATTTTCTTAATATTTGTATTGTGGTGAAGATGTGCAATAGTGCAAAATAAAATGCCAGTAATTCCCCTTGGATGCATTAAATACAAATAGGAGCCTTAGGAGCCTCTCTTTACAGATATTTTTGTCAAAATGTAGGATATTAAAGTAAAATGCCTGAAAGCTTTGTTGAAGCAAAAATTATTTGGATGTAGTTAGTTCTTCCTATGTCTGAAAACTACTGGTTCTGATTATGTGTGGATGATTCATTCAGTCACAGTTACCCAGCACCTAAGGTTCCATTTACATACTGCTTTTCTGAGCAGAAAAAGATAAAATGTTTAAAAACCTGGAAGCCCACAAAAGTTTGAAACTTTTGCTTAAAAAGTGAGAATTATGGAAATGGCTGTGATTAAATAATCACTTCAGTGCATCACAGTGTTAATGTACACCATGTTGTTCCTCTTTCAGTTATCGAATGATCAACTCCAAACAAATGATATAATAAACACACTGTGGCCTTGGGTTAGGCATCAAGGACAGGGTAAAATGGAGCAGATGAATCGCTCTAATCCATATATTGAGAGTAGAGCTGCATCTACGCTGCTGTGGAAACCAGAAATATATAAACCATCTGCTCATGTTTACATTCAACTTTTGACCCTGGAACAGACATCAGGAAGATTTAGAACTGACTTTGATTATGTCTGCATGTTTACAGCCCTGATCACAAAACAGAGGCACGAGAATCAGAAGTTTATCATGTGATGAGTTAATGGGTTTGTCAGCCATTATTTGGAAACTATTGATTCACTTGAGCCTCAATTTGACTGATAAATACATTTTGTTCACTGATCAACTTCACCATGAATTGTAAATTGCTCTTCAGCACACTCAAAAATGTTTAACATGACATGAGTGGTTCTACAGTCCATAATGGTCTTTGTCTATACTCGTCCTCTTCATGATGTCCATACATTGTCAGTAGGAGACATGTGGACAGACAGGATAGTCCAGCACCAGGACTATGTCTGTATGAAGACACATTGATGGACCTGGTGTGGAATGAGGCCTGACATCGTACTGATAAATAAGCATAAAATTCATGGAAAAGATGCTGACTTGATGTCAGCATATGTCTCTGTAAAACTCAGTCTATGGCCCAATCCCAATTCTCCCCTTGGCCCTCCCCCTTACCCTTAACCCTTGGCACTACCCCTTGTAACTCTGGTAGCAGTTGAAATATTCCCCTACGAAATGAAACAACCCTTTGAGACCTGTTGTGTCATCAGCAGTCATCAATGCCACTATTAACAGATGTGACAACTTTGCTTATGAAAGAATTCGCCATGCCAGATGCAGCTGTAATCATCTCTGTTGCATGGGCTTTGGGCATTTTTTTTTGTGGCTGTCAACTGCAGACCACAGAAATGCGGTCTATAACATATTGAAACAGCATTTAAATGGTCAATCAAATGATTAAGTCATTTACAAAGAAAATACATTCATACATTTGTGTGTTATTTTCATCACACTGCTGCACTTTTTTTGCTGTTTACCTCCATCTTGCCAATGATTCGAATAGAATTATGGAAGATTTTCCATACCCCTCCGTTTGAGTGTGATCCTGAAAAATCTTCGTTTTGAGGGCCAAACATCCCTCCCCCTTAGCCCTTCCCCCTCCGACTCAGAATCGGGACACCCCTATCCCATCATATGAATGTGCAAAATGAAAGGGGATTGGGCCTATGTCTTCACATCACTGGTCCCTTCACAGATGTGCTGGTCAGACATGTGGACACCGATACAACCCCCTGATTTGACACCTTTTTTCACTGATAACAGTCTGGATGGACTTTTTTATCTGATGTCTGTCTGCTGAAAACTAGTGGAATTGTGTGAAAACAGTACATTTCACTGTCCTCCAGTCCATCTGATATGAGCTAGGATCCAGAAAACTCCTTGTGTAATACAGCTTCAGTACTGTATTTGAGGTTGTGTTTCTGGATGCAGCAATGGCCTGTTTAATGTGACAGTTTTCCAAAGTCCTCCTTATGTTTTAATACGTAACGTTGCCCAAATTTAAGGGTGGGTTTTGTCCTTGTCCTTCACACACTGAGATTCCCTTCAACTCCCCAAATCTATTCACAGTGTTATGCAAGATCTCTTTTTTTTTTTTTGCAACATCCTATCTGGATGGACCTCCTCACCCTCCTCACCCTTATCTGACTAGATGTACCCCCTCAGTCGTCTGCATGTACCCCCACCCTGCTGCATCCTTACAGAATGGAATTACATCAGCAAATGAATGTCCTGGTCACATCTACAGCCTGTCCATCCATGGGAGTGAATCGCTCCTTCACTGTGGTTTTCCTTGAGGTTTCTCTTTTTCCCACTGTTTTTGTTTTTTTTTTTTTTGAGTTTTTCCTTGCCAAAAAGGAGGGTCTAAGGACGGAGGATGACCAGGACATTGATCCATTTGCTTCACCGACTGTTTACGGATTACTTTCATTGTGTGTGTTTTTTTTAATCAATTCAACAATTTCTCTAAAGCCCTGTGAGGCGAATTTGTTGTGATATTGGGCTCTATAAATAAAATTGAATTGAACTGAATTGAATATAAAGTGACCCAACGTCCCTCACAAAGACTAATGGCCCATCCATGGAAAAAGTAAAGTACACTTTTGTCTACCAACAAGTGAATCAACCAATCAGACTTGACTTATTTTTTGCATTTTAATAGGAGCTGTAGTTTTATCAGATTTTTATGTATAAATAACCATTGTTTATTAAATATCCAGTACTATATAAAGCCATATTATTCTTGTACATCAGTGGTTCTCAGCTGGAAGGGGGGGGGGTGAACAAGCACATGGGGGGGGGTCGCGAGTGAAATTGTTGTGTGTATGGGTGCGTTAATGACTACTGTGTACATCACAACATTATAAATTACTTGGCACATACTGCCCCCACTCATGTATCAGATTGAGGTCTATGAGTGGGGGGGCGTATCGTCCAGGGCATCGTCGGTCCGTTTGTGATATATTGTTACCCCGCCCCCAACAGGGAGGTGAAGGATTGTTTTTGGTTTGTTTTTTTGTCTGTTTGTTTGTTTGTCAGTAACTTTACACAAAAACTTACTGGACCAATTTCCATGAAATTTTCAGGAAAGGTGTAAAGTAGTCCAGAATAGATCCCGTTAAATTTTGGTGAATGTAGGTCAAAGGTCAAGGTCACCAAAAATGTGTTTTCACAATGA
>JAPQRP010000020.1:35110921-35121831 GCA_037367295.1 Apogon hyalosoma
TCTCTCTCTCTCTCTCTCTCTCACACACACACACACACACACACACACACACACATATACACACACACACATACAAAAGGGATTAAAACTGATTCTCTCTTCTCAGGCACAAACACACACACACAAACACAGACACACACAGAGAGTAGGATTTTCAAATTAAAAGCTTTATTGAAAATGTCAAACTATGAGCATTAATAACTGATTAAAACTGATTCTCTCTCTCAAACTCACTCAGTCCCTTACACACAAACACACACACACACACAATCAGGATTTTCAAAATAAAAGCTTTTTAAAACATGCAAATTTATGAGTATTAATACCTGATTAAAAGCAATTCTCTCTCTCTCTCAGTCATTCACTGAGTCAGCTTTTTCAAAATAAAAGCTTTATTAAAATTGCTAAATTATGAGTATTATACCTGATTAAAACTGATTTCTCTCTCTCTCTCTCTCACTTACAGACACACATGTACACACAGAGTAGGTGTTTTCAAAATTAAAGCTTTGGTAAAAATACCAAAACATATACATAAAACTGCCAATAACAACAATAATGGGTGGAGGGAGGCGTGATGGCTAATGGGTGGTGGCATGGGAGGTGGAACCTGACCAGAGCACGAGGTCCCAACCAATGCTGCTTGCAGCTTTAATTCTATGTTTTTTTCATGTTATTGAAAATTTTATTTTTTTTTATTTCATTGAACAAAATCCTGCTTTAACTAATAGATCTAAGGAGCTGCTGGGAGCCAAAAGTATCTACTGTTGTAAAATGTTGAATACCTGTTGATCCACTAATCCTATCAATACATGTAAATAATTGGTGTAAAGTGCAGTTTGTCATCTTTTCACTGTCATCAGATATGACCCATTTGGACGTTCAGAGGCTCCGTAATTGAACATGGAAACACTGTCATCTTCTGCAACATTGATTCACCAGTAATACCCATGGAGTTTGATAAATGAGAAGGAATGGAGACACTTGTTATAATATTTAGTTAATGATATATTTTGCTGAAAAAGTAACTTTTTCTTCAATTTTCTCTTTTTTGATATAACAACATTTGAATTTACGCTGAACTTTTATGAAAATCTATGTGAACAGCCAGTTACATATTTACAAAAATTCATGATTTACACTGAAAAATGCAGATGATGAAATAATAAATGGTGATAAATCACTTAAAAAGGTTAGATATAGAGAACAATTCATTTGGAAGTTGGCAAAAAAGTAATTCTGGGTCTTTATGGGTTAAGTACTATTTGTCCATTTTAGTAATTTGTTCATTCTAATCACCCTACAGAACTCTGTTAGATCAAACCACTTCCTGTCCTAATGACTACTTACTATAACATTCTTAGAAAATACTACCAAGACATGCTTTTTTCCTGAACATTAACTTTGATTCAGGCTTACTCAGCCATTAATATTTAATGCAACAGAATTTCTCCGTGGAAAAAAAAACTATTTACACAGTACATTGAGGTACTGGTAAAATGTGATAATGCACCAAATCTCCTTCCAGCTAATGAAATTATGTTGGTTTCAGATTTTTGATGTCAGTCTGGTTGGTTTCTCTCCTACACATGCCTCCTATGTCTCTGCATTTCCTGACATTTGGAACAGATGGAGACTGTGACCAGGTTGGTCAAGCCGGAGGCAGTGAAGGAGGTGGAGTTTCTGTAACACCAGGGACTTGGGTGAAGGGTACAGCGAGCAGTCAGATGCTCCTCAAGCCCCCTGACACTGACCCGACATTCGGTGCTGGTGACCCGGTCAGCTACGAGTCCCTCAGCTTGGTCACTTCTCATTTAGCCTTGCTAAGTTTCTCATACTGTGAGACCTGTTCTGTCTCCATATCTATCAGAGCTTCCCAGTCTGACTTCCCCCTCTTGAGCCAAAGACATCTGAGCCGCACTGACTTCTCATTAGACCATCAATTATCCAACCCAGACCACGCTGATGCATGTGAGTGGTTGTGTCTGGCTGCAAGTGCACTAAAATAATAATTTCTTTTTTAGACTTCTTTGTCTTGTCATCCAGCAGTAATTATAATTTCCTTCATGTTCTAGCTGAAGTTATCTAATTTGACTTTTTCTGTTGCCCTTTAATAGTAATCTGTGGGAGTGTGAGAGCCTGGTGGTTAAATGAGCATCTGTACTGGGGCTCTTGTTACTCAGACAGATATTGTGCATGTTGAGCGTATGTCCTCTAGAGACATGAGCAGAGTGGACTGATCTTTTGGACATACTCACCCCAAGATGCATCTAAGTCCCGTCACCTTGGAAACTTGGTTTCAGCTCAACTTTGTGAACCTTAAATCACTGCCCACTCTTTGCAGACTTGTGGCTGGTGCTGTGAATATGGCTCTGTTTGTTCAGCCTCCCCCCTGTCCTTTTCCTGCTGCACTGTCTCACACAGTGGTCGAAAGCAGCCTTCTTTTCTCTGGGTATGGAGGAGCTTTGCGGGACTCCTTTGGTTTCTTTGTGTTTTCAGAAAGTCTGTGATGTGGGTACGGTGGAGGTTTACGACCTCTGCGGCCTTGTGATGTTGGTGGTTTGGCTGCTGCTACAGGTGGGAAGGCAGACACCTGGGAGGGTCTGTGTGCAGCCCCTGCTGAGGATCCCCGTCTCTCTCTGTCAGCATTGGATACCGTTTGTGTTTGAGAGTCGGTGGGGGAGCATATGGCAGAAGGAGGCTGGGTCGATGTTGCAGGGACTGGGCCAGCAGATGGGGGGTTGCCTTGGGGGGTCTGATGAGATCCCAGTTTGGACTCTTTGGTGACAGAAGGGCTAAGGGTGGGGGGCAGGTGAGGCTTTGGAGATAGGGGAGATTGAGGCAAGATGGGGCTGACCCTGATGGAGGAGAAAGGCCCGGGGGAGTGGGGGCGGGAAACAGGACTGTTGGGTTGATGGAGGTTTACTGTTAGAGGGGAAAGGCCAGGAGTAGGGGGGCGAACAGGGAGGGTCCTTTGTGGAGATACAGTACCTTCAGGGGAGGTTTGGGACTGAGGTGGGCTGCTTGTCTTGTCTGACACTGACAGTAGGAGATTAGCAGCTTGTCTCGGAAAAGACCCAACAGTACAGGTGAAGTGTGGGGTTTGATTCCTCTCTACAGGATGCAGCAGCACATTTGGTGGAGACCAGCTCTTGGTTGGATGATCCCTCCACACGCCTGATCCTGGCTGATGCTCAGTTTCTGTGGATCTGTGACGGGTGCTGGAGCTAGAACCTGAGCTGGAGCTCCTGCTACTGCAAGCTTTGGTATCATCTCCTCCTCTGGTCCCATGCTGTTGCTGCTCGTCCTCATTCAGATCAATGGACGATGTTAGGTAGTCAATTTGCTGCACCACCTACAAAATATACAGAAAGACTCCTGAGTAAACAATTATCTTCTGTCATTACTTAGCAGGGCTATAATTATGGCTTACTGTCATTATTTATTAATGTAATGATATGCATAGGTGACTCATTCAGTCAGTTTCCCAGAACCCACGGTCGCATTTCCACCACTACTGCTTTTTTGGTACCACTTTATAGTGTGGATAATCTCGTAAAGAATTTATAAATATTTCATTAGGTTGTAAACACTTTCTAAATCATTAATAAGCTCTTATAATACATAGTGATCTGTTGCTTGTTCAAGAGTGAGCTCAGATTAGAGTGTAAAAAATCTGATTTCATTATGTACTGAGTGTCCTTCTTCTTCAGTAGCATTTACACCTGCCAGTTTCATCTGAGACTGAATGAAGACTAAGGGCCGGATCTACTGAAGGTTTGCATGTATCAAAACGTGCACAAACTCATTGCACATGCAAAAAAATGTACAAACTGTTTTACTAACAGTGTACACTGAAGGTTGCATCTTTCAAAACAGCAAAATAGCATGTCTGCATCCAGTTAGCACGTTTGCTGCAATGAATATGCAATATAGGGCGTTTACACACAATTGTGCATGTGCTGGGAGGAGAAAATGTAAATATATTAATTTAGCACATGCAAAGTGATTTTTTAACCTGAGAGCAATTTTGCTTATATAAACTACATCTATATTTAACACGTCATTTTTGGAATGACAGAAGGAAAAATAATTGAGACGTATGCCCCACCCACACACACACCCACACACCCACACACACACACACACACACACACACACACACACATACACACACACTTTTTATGGGACTCTTGTGCCAAATGCTACTTTTCCACTTGATCTGATGATTGTGATTCACATCGACATTAGACTACAGTGTTACAAAATTATGTGTGCCTGACAGTCATTCAATCCAACAACTTGCATGGCCCCTCCACCTCTAAAATGAATCTGGCGTTGCTGCCTTTGCATCTGGATCATTCCAGCGCATTGTTGCCATTAGTGCTGGTGTATCCCAGGTTGCCAGACGTCTTGCACCCAGGCTATCTTGTGCTCCAAACGTCCGGGGTCCAAAAAGACCTGTTCCCATATCCCAGAGCAGTTTCTCCATGACGACAACCAGTAGGGCATGCAATATCCTCATTTAAATTGGGTGGTCTCCAAGATTTTGCACCTGTTGTAATTTGCGCAAGCAGCCTTAGTAAATCACCCACAAACAGCAGTTAACCCCACATGTAAAATTCTAGATTGTGTACGCAAATTAGTACATGCAAATTGGAATCTTAGTAGATCTGGCCCTAAATGTTTTTTTATTGTCCTCCCTGAATGTTCTATGATTTATGTTGAACAAACAAATGTTGATAAAAATGTAGCTAGACAATTTAAGGTCTCTCAGTAAACTGTTAGTGATGCTCTAGCTATTAGCATGCTAACTTCTTAGCCATGCTGTTAAATTATTATTATTGCTTGTGTGATCACAACAAATGCACCTTATACAGATCTAAGAGAGGGTTCTATGTAATGTGGATGTAATTTAAGTTTCATGACCATTTTGGATACTGTATCTTGCTAACATGCTAACAGAACACATCACTGTGTTCAGCGAGCAAGCTAGCTTTAGTTGAAGTTAGCGCTTAGCTAAACATCAACTCTAATGTGACTATCAATATATTATCTATATTATAAAAGCCAAGTGGCCTCGGTGTGCGTTTGTGTGTGTGTCCAGGGATTCACACAAAATCCGGAAAGAGCTGACTGCTGCAGTTTGTCATACTTATGTATTTTTGGTCAAGGAACAGACTAGTGAAAATGGCAAGTTGATAAGATCAATATTTTGGGAGATATTAGTAATTTTGGAATACAATAGCCTTACAATCACTTTGCTATGGCCAGATCGCTTTGGTGGTGACTGCTTGACAAATGCGGTATAATATGTACAAATACATGACAGCATGTAAACTACCCCAACTAGAACCTGTGGATCCTCATGGGTCAACATCCTAGTAGTAAATATGACATGTACAAATACATACTGGATTCATGAAGACAACTTTGGGGATGAAAGCTTAATGAATGATCTTGGAGATGCCACCAGAATTTGGTGAACAAAATTGGAAGTAATTCACTGATAAATTGGGATTCATTTTAAACTTTGTATTAAGGTCCCTTATTTCATCTAAGTTTACATGATGGTAATTTAGTAAACAATTTAACAAGCTAACAAAATAAAGTAAAAATTTTAACAAAATAAAGAAGTTCATTCATTGATCCATTTTCACTATTTGACAATGTTTACACTGTTAAATCTCAAATTGTGCTTGTTACTTAACTCACTCATTTAATAACTCATTAGCGACTTATAAACACAATTAATAGCCTTTTTCTAAACTATCCATAAATCTTTGTTAACAAAACCCTTATTATAAAGTGCTACTGCTTTTTTGAACAACCCAGAGAAAATTAGATACTCAAATTTAAGTGATTTTGAGGAAAGACAGGCAACACATTTTTCTGATTTAAAAAGCCAGACACAGATGTTTGGTATTTTTGGTTGATAGATCATTATTATTACTCCATTATAACAATGACTCATTTCCAAATAACAATCCATTCAAATAATGACCTCAGTTCTGTTTCCCAGTATTAATGTTGACTTTTGCTGTATTTGTCCTATTTCTATGTCATTGTATATAAAAGTCAACATAACTGAGAGCATAAAAATACTGTAGCTATAGATTGTACAATAATGAGGATTGTTCTGTATATATATATAAAATATGGGTACACTGGTTGTGAGTGTCCATTTATAATATGGAAATATTTGGAGTAAATTCTTGTATGATTTATATCTGCAATCCATAAGTCATGAGCCTTTATACTACATTCTCCAAAAAAAAGCTTTACCTAAAAACAGGATTACTGTTGTGGGAAATGTTATGCTTATGCGGATGTCCCTTTGAATAAATCTCTCTGGAGACAGACAAAGTTGCACTGTACACAATCTATCACACATGGGTAAATGCATCTACATACATGCATATATTCAAATGACTGCGGAGCCTGGGTGTACACACAACCCAAATAATTACACAAACACACAGTCATGTTTGAGGATACAGAGTACACACAAATATGTACACACACATTTATGTGATGGGGGCTGAAGGAAACGACGCTGGGGAAAATGTTTGACCTATCTCTCCACCTGCTCTGTGTGCACAGATAAATCCTCGGCCCTGCTGGAACAGATGAATTATTGTTTTGTTCTCTCTGTTCAACAACATCCTTGCCGATGTCAAAAGATGACCTGGTTTATCTTTCTTTTTTTTTTGGTTATTGTTGCTGAAAGTTTTGGAGTGAGGCTTTTCATATTACTTTGAAGTACAGCTCATATAAACACATCAAGTGATTCTGGGTTCGAGCTGCTTGTTAATGTCATAAATCTGAGAAGATAAAAGTATAGATGACCCTGCTGTATTTCATCTGTTGATCCCAACAATGTTTATTAAAAACAATGCTTTTTTGACCTGAGGTCTCAATGTCTTCTTTTAACATGTTTCATTTAACTGAATTATTCGGCACAAAGTTCTGAGACACTGTAAGGTTTTTGATGTGTCAAAATCCTTTAGCAGAAGAAAATCACTATCAGATTAATATGTAAGTTTGCTTTTTGTGATGTTTTTCCTCTTGCTGTGTGAGTCTTTAGTGTCGCTCGAAGATTTGTACAGTCTGTCTAAAGTGTTTTAAAGGCTCCCTTTTATTACAGTAGTTGATTATAAAATAAAACTGAGGGTTGCTGCTCATGCAACAGAATGATAAAATGGGGCTTTGAAATAAATATGTGACCAAAGTCTGCCTTATCTTCCTTTGATCAGTTGTCCCTATTGTGAAAATTTGGGATTTATATCACTGAGTCTGTTTCCCTCCTCCTTCCCCTCTTTTTTGTGTAGCTCATATGCTCTTTCATCATTGTTATTAAATTAATACTGTCACACAAAAACCTTGCACAGCCACTCGCCTGACAGGATGATGAGGATACTGCCTCAGGTTTATGCTCCTACACCACATTCCAGGAGCAAGATGTTGTGTTACTAGATGAGAATAATAAGGCACAGATACTTAAATATATATGCATTATGAAAAGCTTCAGATGTAATCCAGCTGTGCCTCAAGCAGCATCTGTCTTTAAGGAGGGAGACTGAAGGAAGAAATGAGGAAGCACAAGATGCATGTTGGATGAGGACAGAAAAAGAGAGTGAGGGGAAGAACTCAGCATCATCTCAGTATCTCAGCAATCCCTGAACACATCAGACAAATGAGGCACAACTATCCTTGCTATAGACGTGTACGCATTAAGTAAAAACAAGTGCTATAAATGATGGAAAGCAGTGACAGAAAGGAGAGTCACAGAAACACTTTGCAGACTGTGGTGGATTTGTGCCATCCTGAAGCTGACTTTTTGTAATTCAGGGTAAATTCTGCTGAGGACATACATTTATTGGCTGCATTGTTATCTGTAAGCCTACAAGCCCTAAAGGTTTGTTTTTTTTAACATAAGCTCGAACACTTCCTCCATGAAGACTAAATTGCTGTGGCAGGGTACAAAACTTCTCTGCTTTCTCTTTGTGCTTTATTTTTCAAACCAGTAATAATAGGGTGAGCAGATATGAAAACTGAGGGTTGCTGCTTATTCATTGTCTGTTTCTTTCTCTAATGCTGATATGGATCTGTCTCATTACCTCTTTCATTTCCTGATGAACGTCCCTCAGTGCTGTCAGGACCTGCTCCAGGTTGTCTACCACACGTTTAATCTGGTTTCGAACCACTTTTCTGCTGCAGCTTGCTTCCCACTGGTGTATTCCTTTTGATTTGCTGTAAGTCCTCTGCTGTAACCACATCTGATTCTGGCTGGAAATGCGCTCTGAGCTTGGTCTGGGTTTTCTGGGCCTTTGGAGGGTGGTGCTGCAGCCCAGGCCTCTGTGAGGGACCTCTGTGGAAAAGATGAGTCCATTGAGGGGCCCATTGAAGCCATCCACAAGGGGCTCCCTTAGTGAGCTCAGATCTCGGTGGCTCTGGGAGTTCCTGCTCTGGTGTTTGATGAAGCTGAAGTTGGAGCTGAAGCCATGTGGCCTCTTTATGACTCCCTGTGTGTCTGAGCCCAACCAGCTGGATGAATGCAGGTCTCTGTGGCGGTACATATGGCTGGAGTAGTCCCACCTCCCCACACCCTTGTCCTCCATGCACACCACAACAGGCACCTCACAGTTTGACTCCAAAGCAGGAACAGGAGTGGGAGGGGGTCCCACTAATGGCCCATATTTCCTGGCAGAGGTGGTGGTCTCTTCATTCTGACACTGATTCAGGCTCAGATTGCTGCCATGGGTCTTGTCAAAGGTGCAGTTGTCCTGAACAGAGGTGGAGCTCTTGTCCAGCACCTGTGGACCATCCCCTGAATTGATGTTTGGTTCTAGTTGGAGCTCTGGGGACTGGTTCCACCTGGCAGGACTTTCCTCCCTCTGCTTCCTCAGAGTTCCTGACAGTATGTGGTGTCCTCTCAGAACCACAGGCAGCATCCTCGCCATCCCAACACCATTGCACCGCAGATCCCCCTTCTTCTCCTTGGAAAAGAAGCCGATCCCTTTTGCTCTCTCCAGTGGGGTCAGATTTTTGCCAGCATCAGAGCTGGATTTGTAAGGTCCATTGAGTCCCAGGTCACTGCTGTGGTGGGGCTTAAAACTATTGCGCAGCCATGGTATGAAGTGGGGGGCGTGAGGCTTAAAGCCTTTCTGTTCTCGAGGCCTGCTGTCAGAGAACATGGTGATGGATGAGATCCAGTCGCCTCACAGAGAGAAGACACCGGAGAGGAACAGGAGGACTCCTGAGACCAACACAGCTTCCTCCTCTTTTTCCATGTTTCGCCTCCTACCTTTGCCATCAACATGGACTGTCTTCACTCTGGGTCTCCTCTTTGCCTTCTCCTGGTTCCTACTCTCCAAAACTTTTATCTGCTTCCCCCTCCTCAGCTCCGATCCTGCCGCCCACCTCCCTTTTCATGCTGAAGCCTGGTTCTGATTTTGTTGCCCTGCCTTATTCCCTGCTCTTCTCCTCCATGTTGGCTTCTCCTCCCACTGTTCAGTCAGTTGTAGTGCTCTTGAGCCCGTCACCCCCTCACTATTATGGCCTTGGAGATGCCGAGGCCTCCCTCCTCAGTCTTCTCTCTTTGCCTGCCTGCATCTGACTGGCTCAGTAGCAGTGGATGCTTCCTGTCTCTACATCTCTCTCTCTCTCCCCCTCCCCACTGCACTGCGCTGCCTCCTATCCTCGCTCTTTCTTCCTCCCACTCCCTCTCACTGCTCTAACTCCATTTCTCTATTTCCCTTTTCTTTCCCCATATCTGTCTTTCCTCTCTGCTTTTATCGTCCTACAGAATGTGTTTGCAACTCCCTCCTCTACTCATCTCCCTTTCCCTCTCATTCTTTCCCTTTCCCACCTCCTCTTTGCCAGGGAAAGCAGCTGAACTTCAATCAAGACGCCAGTGTTATTAATCCCCGTTAGCCAACGTATATCCGCGTGATTCCCCCTGCCTCTGTTCTCATCTGATTACTCCTTCCCCAGCTCAGCCTCTCACAATTAAATGATGCTTAGGATACCAGAGGGGGTTTAAAGGAGTAGGGGAGGATTGCAGCAGGATGGGATGGAGGAGGAATAGCGGGGGGGCATACATAATTGCGACCTACAAGATCAGAGATCAGCAGCAGTTTGACAGAAACTATAAGCTGCCCAGCTCCAAACAACCACCTGCCTATGGCACAGCCCTCCCCAGCTTATTGTAACTGTCAGCAAATAGTGTCACGTTACATCCCAGTTGTTTTCTTGTTTTATTTTCTGCAGCATATCCGGCTTCCATTTGTTCCAATTATGCAGAGACAGCTGCTATTTCCGGCTTTCTCATTCAAATTCCAATTCTTAGCTGTCTGGATTAGATTTCATGTGTCTGACAAGCTCAAGGATGCCTCCTAGTTGCCTTTTTCACTCAGCTGTGGTGGGATGGGTCCCTTCCTCTCTTTGGCAGTATGTGAAATGAAAAGACAGCAGCACAGCCCCACAAAAAGCCCTGACAGTTTGTTGTCACTCAGCACAGAGACATTCAAAGCGTCTGTCATTCTGTTAGTCAGCACTGCAATCTATTCCTCTGGTACTGCCCTGGTAAAATATGACTTCATTTAGTGACATGTTCTACTATACAGGTGCGTGGGGTGACAGGAAATAGATCCAGGCTGAGTGTAATCTCCAGGCTAAGAAGATTCAAGCCTACATGTTGACAGACGCTGTCAGCCAGTAATGACCAGTAGTCTGGATTAAAAACAATAGAGAGGTAGTAATAGAGCCTCCACTATTAATCCTTTAGGGCTTCTCATTCCACACGATATAGTGGATGAATATGCGGACGCGTGCGCGCACACACACACACACACACACACACACGCACACACACACACACACACACACACACACACTCAAACACACAC